>RJWT010023405.1:0-16822 GCA_004365215.1 Cuniculus paca | reverse complement strand
ATTTAGCAATTTAGGGAGACCCTGTCTCAAAATAAAAAAGGGCTGGGGATGTAGCTCAGTGCAAACACGCTGAGTTTAATTCTCAGCACCGAAAGAAAGAAAGAAAGAAAGAAAGAAAGAAAGAAAGAAAGAAAGAAAGAAAGAAAGAAAACTATAGAGAGAAAAATAAACCAAAATTACCAAATAAGCTTTCTAGATAGCTATAAAACAACATGATCCCCCTTATATGTTTAAATTTTATATACTTCTGTAGAATAACAAAAGGTCTGAAATAATACATGTCAAACCACTAACAGTAGATACATATATATGAAATGGAAATGGAAATATGAAATTAGAATATGAAGGCTAGTTTGCACTTTTAATTTGATATATGTATTACTGAATTGTACTGATCATGTATTGCATTGGCAGTGAATAATATACATGAGAAAGATAAATCATTAAAAGCGTGAATAAAAAAGTTAAGCACCAACCAGAAAACCCTGTGAATTAAAAAAGAAAAGTAAAAACAATGAATGTAACAGAAGTTACATCTTTTACCATGTTAAACTACATGTTAAGTGGAAAATAAACAGTAATTATTTACTAAAGAGCTACTATGCAAAGAATATTACACAGAAATTGCTGAAATAGGTATAATTACTACGCTCACAATGACCTAAAATGGCTTATAATATAGGAATAGAACCAAGTCTACGTGAGCATACACAAAAAATCCAAAAGCAAAAAACAGAATATGAAAATAGCAGTTATTTTTAGATAGTAAGTATAGAAACTTAAGCTCAATAGGTGTTTCATGAATTAATTAGTTAACTAAAATTACTTCGAGTTGAAATAGTGAAGAATCATAGAGAAAGACAAACTTACGACTGAAAAGTAGGTAAAACAGAAATAAGTAAAAATTGGCAGAGGGATGATGAGGGGATTCAGAGGGTTAGAGATGAGAGAATGGCACTATAAGAGGAAGCTATACCATCTTCTTATGAGTAGATACAAGTTTCTAAAAGGAGGAAGAGGTGAGAAGCCGGCTGAAAAGATAGAGCTTGACTACAGAGGGCACTGGAAAGTTGGAGGAGAGTCAAGGAGGATTTGAACTAGCAGACAAGTCCCTGAAGATTTCTAGCTAGACAACAAGGGAAGGAAAGTACAATTTTGGAAAGAGCAACCAGACAAGTTAGAAGCTAAAGACAGGGAAACCAGATGAGAAATTATAGAATAGGTATGAATGGATAGATACCCAAAACCACACTAGAAAAAGTCGCAGGAAAACAGCAATATTTATCATTTAGCCCTTTTCAAAAAAAAAAAAACCTCTCAAATCAGATTTAATATAAAAGCATTTCCTCTAGAGGAAAGGCCTTTGAAGGGGTTTTGAGAGAAACGAAGAACGGTATGCTATTATGCTATAATAGGAGTGCTAAAATCATAAATTTCAGAGTGAAGCTGTCCTGGATTCAGCCACAACTCTGCCAATCACTAGCATAATTACTTAACTTCTGAGGTTTTTGGGTAGAATATATAACCTCTCTAATCCTTGTTTCTTCATTTTAGGTGATTATAAAAGTGTCCTCTACTTGAATTTAACAAAATCTCAGTTCAACGAGAAAGAGAAGGCAGTACGAAGACAGGGTTCTCTTATATCTCATCCTCATCAGCTCCCTTTTCTCTTCAGAAGGCTTTACTAGACTTAGAACTTAGGAAGAAAAAGGCAGAGTATGGTTCCAATGAATAAATACAAAACAACATAATTCTAATATTACTCAGCAATTTTTCAAATTTTTCTAACACTGGTTTTAAAAATTTATTTCTCTGCTTTTTTTCCTGTCATTTTTTCTTGCTTCAATAACATGTTGATTGATTTCTATTATTTCATTAAATGCATGTGCTTCCAAATTATACTTTCTTCCAAAAGAACCTTCAAATTCTATCTCATATTGGTAGCTGCTATCCTACTCTTTCAATATATCCTAAAATACAACTATTTTTCTATTACCCTTGCGTCTTCCTGTAATTATTCTCTTGTTGTTTTCTCTAACATATTTTACATCCTAACACATAAAACCTTTGAATAAATGCATGAGAAAGTCTATGGTATATATTGTTTTAATGCTCCATGAAACTTAATATGAATTTTTGGATTCCAAAAAAGGAATGGATAAACTGTAAGCATGATGTGCCAAGTACAAAACTCAGTTATTATCCTGGTTCTAAGTACTGTTTCACTGCATAATCTAAGCATGTATAAGACTGCATTCTAATCCTGGTTTTACCACTCATTTACCTGTATAATCTTTATCAAGTCATATTCCTTTTTGAATATCAGCTTATTTAAACACATACTTCTCATACATTGATTTTAAATAAAAATGATCAAAAACTGTTATATGTATGAATCTGCCAAAATGAAACTCATTAATCTGTATAATCAAGGGAAAAAATGAATAAAAACTTAAAACAATTGAGATTATACATGTAAAACAAAGTAAGAGCCCAACAAACAGTAGCTATTATTCGCACTATTATTTACCCCTAAGGCAAAGCCAAGACACCTTCTCCAAGGTACCTCTCCTAACTAGTCAAGGTGTCATTTAACACCCTTCTCTGAACTCTTATAGGCCATACATCCTTTAATCTTTGAATATCTCCTATCTTGTTCTCATCACTATTATTTCCTGTGTATCTTAAGAGTTTGAGGAGTCCATAACTCACAGAATATTGGAATCAGATATATAGTCAATTTTCTTCATTTTACAGATAAGAAAGACTGTAAGAGAGTTAATAGCTAGCCCAATGGCACAGTTTTGCTAGGAACTGGTCCACAACCATTAGCTAGTTGGCCTTGAGCAATTTATTTAACTACTCTGTACTTCAATTTCCCCATTTGTCAAAAAAGATAAACAAGACTTTCCTCCTAAGGTTGATGAGAGAATTCGTTAATTCACATTGAATGCTTAAAACAGTACCTGGTGCATAATAAAGTCTTAATAATGTTAGGTAATATAGTCACTATATTATCACTATTATTAACCTGCAGAAAAACATTTCTTTTTCCATAGTATTTCAGAGATAATACCCCAACTCTGAATAATTTACCTTTTTCCCAGCTTTCCAATCTCACTTTCTATCCTTGAAAGCATTTTTAACTTTCCAGAGTAAGTGACACTAAAGTACCAGTTTAACCTCCAAATCCCTCAGCACAAACACATAAATACATACAGCAGTTCCCCCTTATGTTCTGGGGTTATACTCTAGGACCTAGGGAATGTCCAAAATCAAGGATAGCAACAAACTCTATACATATCATGTTTTTCCCATATATGCATTTCTGTGAAAAAGTTTTATTTATAAGTTAAACACACTGACACTGCAACAATAACCAATAATAAAACAGAACAATTATAGCAATATTTTAATACATGTCATATGAATATGATCTCAAAATATGCCACCATATCATACATATACCTCATCTTTTCTACATATGCAACTTTTATCTATCACTAGTCCTTGCCATACAAAACCATGTATTTATCTTTGTAAATAACATACATATTCTGTGCAACTTCAGGTAACTGTTCCAAGGAGTTAAAATGGGTTCTTAGTTAATTTTCTCATTGCTGAGACAAAATACTAGACACCGAGAAGTTAAAGGAAAGGTTTATTTTGGCTCACAGTTCACAGAGGTTTCAGTTCAGAGTCAGCTGATTCCAAGGCAAGGCAGCGTGGCAGAGGGGTATCACAGAGAAGAAACAATCCATGGCAGATCAGGGAGAAGGCAACAAGCAACCAGCAGCAAGCAGCAAGCCTCCCTTTCTTTCTTATCCCATCCAGGCTCCAAGCCTTTTGTATAGTGCCACCCACACCCAGGATGGGGCTTCCATATCTAGAACTATGATAAACCAATTTACTAATCCAGTACTACGCCCCTTTACTCCCAGTATCCCACACTCTAGATTCAACCACCTCCAAAAAGCCCCACCTATAAGCTCATGAGCCTTGTGGGAGTTATCTAAATACAAATCATAACAGATGGTTAAATCTGTTTGGATTTTCATATGTGTATCAATGCCAGTATATTTTGTGTATAAACTTGTAAAGACAAAAATTATCTACTTAAGTTAATTAAATTCTGTGGCACTTTGACTAAATTAGATTGCATATACAGAGAATGATTTGAGAAAAATTCAGAAAAAGAGGAAGAAATTAGTGGAGATGGTTCTAACAGAGTTGGAAGAACTAAGGAAAGGTTGGTTTGAGTAAAATGGAGCTATAATGCTACTGGAGACCACTATCTTGATTATGAACGAACACAGTGAGACTGCAGACAGAGCTATTAGAAACACAGAGCCACAGTCACTCTCTGACAACTCTAGGATCATGGATTCCACAAATTGGCCACATCCATCCACTAACTCCAAGACCACTCTGTGTTTTGTTTCCCCTTGGCATGGGGCAGCCATGACCAAATCATTGACCTGATTGGGGATGAGGACAACACCTCAAAAAGCAGCTAAGCCCAGAGGATCAGCAGCACAAGGTAGAAACAATGGACCAGGTCCACAGCACTAGCCCCAAGAAAAGCCCACAGCTATTGTAAATTACAAAAAGCATGAGGTTGTACTCCAAAAATGACTTCTTCATGGAAAGTTAGTGCCGGAATAGAAATTCAGTGTAGTGCCCAACATGTTGGTGAGGGTTTAATCAGGAGCCATTCGGGTAAGGGATTAATTAAGACTAACCCACAGAACAAATTCACTTCAGAGTCTCCAGTATTACTTTATCACAGAGACAGGGTGAAAGACAGTCATGATAGACAACTGCAGAGAGGGTGCAGGCTAGACATAAACTTTTTGAGAAGCTTAAAATCAAGATGAGAAGAACACGGTTCTCACTTTTGGTGAGAACCAGGTCCTATGAGTGTGGCTTTCAAGGCAGCTGAATCTGAAAGTACTGAAATTAAGTCCAGTGGTCTACTTGAATCCCCACCCCACTGACAACATCCAGCAGAGACCAGTGCTCTGACTGCTTTCCCCATCTATCAATATGATCAAGGACATGCCTTGGCTTGAACAGTTGCCACAGTGTGGCAAGTATGAACAGACTTCAAGAGTAGGGTGGGAGATACCTCACAAATCCATAGGCCATAAAGTTAAGCAAAGAAAACACTGACCTCCTGGATACCAAGACTGCAGATCATGGAAGAAAACTACTCCAAGAATATAGAGGAAAAGTTTTTGACTCGTTTTTTTCCCCTTACTTTGTTTTTGGAGTGCTAGGTATTTTTTACTGTTTTGGTTTTTCCTTTTCTTTCTCCTTTTAGTTTTTTCCTCATTAATCATTTTTCCTTCATTTTGTTTTTTTTTCTTTTTCCTTCTTTTTGTGGGTTTTTTCAGTTAGTTCTATCTAATTCTATTAATTTCTCTTTATACTTTAATAGGACCCTTTATCTCACTTTTATCTCCTCCTTCTCATCTTCCATTGATTAATTTTTCTAATTTTGCTTTTATCGTTCTCCTGTTCCCCATCCCCTCTATCTTTTGCTAACAAAACCATCAAGTATTATTAACCTTTAAGGAGTTAGTTAACTCTATGATATTACTATTGAATACTTTCTGTTGTTAGTGGAGGTATAGTTATTGCATTTAGCAGATACTGTATGTCATAATTTGGATTGTCTCACCATTTACATTATAACTATAGATCCCTTTGCTATGATTAAGGATGGTACATAATTGGTTCTTGGGGTATGTCAATATACAGTTTGTCTTTGATGCTATCTATGTATTACTGTTGCTGATTTTACTGCCATTGCCACGGTGGTATAGATTTTGCTACTACATCTCTGTATGTCAATATCTGAATTATCTTTATGGTATTAACAATTCTGTGATCCATTCCCAGAGAATCAGGTACTGGGTCAATTACACTGCAATATCCTCCCAAGTTAATGGAGGTGGTTGTATCTCGGTGCTATGATTTGTGTCTATATGTCTTTCCAAAGCCTTATGCAATCATAGGGATTTTTCTTCAATGGTGGTTAATCAAGAGCATGTGACTGATTTGTAGTGCAATGCTGGGATTAAGGGTGTTTCAATTAAGGGTAGGTGACTGCTAGATCAATCCAATGATTGGATTGGCACTCTCCTAATCCCAGTAGATTGCATACAGTATAAGGGACAGAAAGATTTCTCTCTCGCTCTCTCGCTCTCTCTCTCTGTTTTCCTGTCTTCTGCTGCCATGAACTGTTGCTCCTCTGCCATTTGCCACCCTGCTTTGGAGCCAGTCAATTATGGACTGAAACTTCCACAAAATGCAAGCTAAATAAACCTTTCTTCCCTTAACTAGGGGCATCAATTATTTTGTCTCACCAACAAGAAAAGTAGCTAACATGCTTGAGACACAAGCAAAGGCCTGTAGTTAGCTACACCCAAAGTATATCACTGCAAAGCAATGTAATTAATTGGAAGTAGTCAAAGCAGTGTAATTAATTGGAAATAGTCAAAGGTAGTGTCTGTGACCACTTATTCAGTAATACCTTAAAATCAACAAAAGAACATGAGAAATCAATCCAACTGCTACTACTTTACCCACACAAAAGTAATCAAAGATTAACTGGAATTAGTGAAAAATCAGAAGACAGCACAAATGGCATTTAAAAAATACCTGTTTACACAGAATCCCAAATAGCCTTGATCACAAAAGAACTGTTAAGAGTTGAGTGGGCCAAATGATCCAGGTTCTCACATAGGACAAGTAAAAAATTCCCAAGCAGACACCTCATGTATGTAGTTACATTTACTGAAGATGGTGGGGCAGCAACAGGAATAGGCAGAAGGGCAGAGCAGGCCAAAAAAAAAAAAAAGCCTTTGTAACTCCAGCTCCCAGTATTATAGGGTCAGACATCCACTGGTCCTATGTGCCTCCCACCATCTCCCTTTTCAGATGTCAGAAATCTCCAAGATTTCCTAACCCTAAGCCTGAATAACCATTAGGGTGGTCTTCTGTTTATGGTTGAATAGAGAGAAGAGAGGTGGCTCACACAACTGCCTTAAGATTACAGAAGTATGAATAATCATTAGGGTGGTGTGGCATTTACAATTGAAAAAAGGGAATGGAGTGACTCAACTCCTTTATTTCTAACTGTACTAGAATCTCACTATTACACATCATAGTCAAACTGCCAGAAGGACTAAATCTTAAAAGTCCAACATAAGGACTAAATCTTAAAAGCTGGTAGAGAAAAGCAATGAATCACTTATAAAGGTAACCTAATTAGAACTACAATAGACTCCTTAACACAAACCTTTAAAGCCTGCTGAGCTTGAAGTTAAAGAAAAAAAAATCAAAAGCAAAATGTTTCAATCTAGACTGATACATCCTGCAAAACAATCTTTCAAAATTGATGAAGAAAGGAGTACTTCCATGACAAAGACAGCCTTAAGAAAATCATGACCAGCAAGCCAGCACTTCTAAAAATTCTCAAGGATATCACTGTCACTCGAGAAAAGAGGCAACGAAACAAGCCAAAAAGTATAATAGAATGAATACACTAGGCAGGATGAGCAATAAAAACACAAAACATGATATCAAAAATCAACAAATGGATTCAGAACAAATTAAAACCTTCACAGCAAAGGAAAACCAATAGAATGAAGACACAGCCTACAAAATGGGGAAATTATCTTGCTAGCTATTCCTTAGCCAAAGGACTATGATCTAAAATACATAAAGAACTCAGAAAAATTAATTCACCAAAATAAAAGACTGAATCAAAACAAGGGCTACTACATGTACAGACATTTCTCAGAAAAAAAAGTACAAATGACCTATAAACACATGAAAAAATGCTCAACATCTCTGGCCTTTAGAGAAATCTAGAATAAAACAATGAAAATAGCTATCATCAAGCAATCAAATCACAAATGCTGGTAAGGCTGCAGGGGAAAAAGGAGCCCTTCTGTATAGCTGATGGAAATATAAAGTAGTATAACTATTCTGGAAATCTGCATGGAGATTCCCTAGAAAACTAAGCTAGAAATTCCATTTGACTCAGCCATTTCTAGTCTAGATATCCCAAGTTAAAGACATCATATTATACTGATACCTACATATTCATGTTTATAGAAGCACAATTCATAATACCTAACTCTTAGACGGGGCCTACATGTCCATCAACGATGTATGTATAAAAAATGTGGTGTTGACACACAATGGAGGCCAAAAAGCATAAAGTTTATGCCACGAAGAATAAACTTGAGACATTTGTAGGAAAACTGATGTACATTGAGATCATGATGTTAGAGAAATAAATCAGAAAAAAAAAAGTGTAACTATTTCATGGTTTTTCTTATATGAGAAACCCAAAATACAAAAAAAGAGCAAAATAAAAGTTGATATGAAATAGGAAGATAGATCTTTTGCAAAATGGAAGGGGATTAAGACATGGAGGAGGGGGACAGAGGGGAGGAGAAGTGAATAAAAAAGAATTAAAATGTGTTATATATGTAAAACAACTACCCATGAAGAATGTAATCATGTACTGCAAACATGTACTAATAAAAATTAAAAGTTGAAAAAAAAAATAAATTTTATGTACATAGGGCTGAAAGTGGTAGCGATAAGGAAACAGTAGCTTTTTGTTTGTGGAAGTGACTTAATTAATTTCAGTGGATTTAAACAGCCAATAAGTAAACTTTTCAATGATGACCACTTTTGGGTGATTCACCACCTGGTCACTGGGGACACACAGAATTCATCAAATTTCCCGTAAAACACAAATTATGCTACTTTCTCCAATACCAAATATCATTTCTCCTGCCAAATTCATTTAAATTCTATCTCCTGAGTTATGCTGCCAAAGTGACAAGACGTCAGAAGTAAATAATTTGACAGTGATACCCAGAGCCTCATTCACATTCCCTGACAGTGTTAAACAGAGGCCTGGTACTAGATGCCTACTAAATGGCTGCATGAATGAAGAAATTAATTAATTGATTAATATTATAAAACACTAGTCTGTTTTTACTACAACAAAGGAAAGGTAACATAAAAAGCATCATGCAAATTCTAAGATCTTTTACTTTATTTTACAAACTCTGCATTATTAGAATTTGATTAATGATTCAATTTTCAATTATCTGTTTTTTAAGTATGATTTGTAACTCAAGCCTTGTCAAATATAGTTATTATAACACACTTTAACTAAAGGACTTGAGTTGGAAAAGAGGGATGGAGAAGACAAATGTCACTGAAAGCCCATGTTGAAAATGTGTCCTTCCCTTTTCCATGGAAGTAAAAGTAGCAATAGCACCATCTTTTTTCCTATATGGCCAATTTTATTTTATGCCAAAAATTCAAGATATCCATAATCTGATCTAGATTTAGCCAATCAACCTTCCCTTCCACACAAGTACTTTATTCTCCTCTTTTTTGAAGTGCTTCTTTCACGGATAACAAAAATGCATTAGAATATCTTAAAATCCAAACTGTACTTTAGAAATAATTTTAGCAATATGAATTTTCCTTGGAATAATTTCTAATATATACTTTTTTTTTTTTTTTTTTGCAGCACAGGGGATAGAACTCGCAAACTCGTGGCTTGCCAGGCAAGCACTTAGGCCACAGAGCTAAATCCCCAGCCCTATATACTTTATTTTATATTTTAATTATAAACATTCTGAATTAACAAAACGTGCAAATAGGATTCCATAGAAAAAGAATCTGTCATAGTTATAGCACATGAATTAAGAATTTCTAATTATGTACTTTCTATGCAGTCAGGGTGGTCTCCTTACTGTCCAAACATGTATTAGGCTTTGTTCTCATGCTCTTTCTCTTGAATGAAATGTTCATCTTGCGTCTAATTCTACAAAATCTACCCATCTGTCATGGGCCCAACCTACCGCCCACCTAAGTTTGACCACCATTCATCTCTCTTTATCCTCTGGCAATAAATTATATTCTACCTAGATTTTCATTCTATGTTGTCTTGTTTCACTATTCACATAGGAAGAGAATGGATGAACGTATTCTAAAATGACTATAATTATAAATAAAGGGGTGATACTTTGAGGCTATGCAGATATCTTATTTTGCTTAAAAGTTTTACCTACTAATATTAATACTGACTAGTAAATTTTGTCTAAAGTAATTATTGGTGTGTCCTAATGGTGATTTGGGACAGTATCTTTTATTTATTTTATATCCTACCATCCTTTGTCCAGCACAAAACTAAACACAGAGTAAGTAATTAATGAACATTTGTTCAAAGTATCTGAATTCCAAGAAACATGTGAATAAGATGAGATAATTAAGGGTAGGTAAATTCAAGGCAAATATGTATTTTGGAAGTTGTGCTGTTCTTATGTCATGTATCTTGATGCAATGGGAATAGAAAGAAAAACTACCTCAATTTCACGAAAGGGGAAAACGTCCTGGAGAAACGAGAGCAGTAGTAATAGTTATACCATAAGTTAGCATCTACAAAGTATACTCACATTCATCTAGAATTTCAGAAGCTCTGAAGAGAAAAGTTCTCAAGGAAGATAAAAGGTACTTGAAAGGAAAACGAAAGCACTGATACACGAAGAATTGGAAAATAAGACATTAAAAACTATATAAGGTTAACAAGGAAAAGCAAAAGTAAAGGCAAGAAAGAAACAAATACAATTTTTTTTTTAAAAAACTGTAGTTCCAATGAAAGGCTTTAAACTGACTGGTAAAGTTACTCTGATGCACAGCCCAAACCCAAGACAACTTTAACAACCAAAGAAAAAAGTACATGTTTAAATTAGTTAATAATGTCTTTAAAATAAGCATTAGAAAAAGATTTCATGGGAATATACACTAAAGTCAAAAAATGAACAGAATCTCCACATATGCCTTCATCATTTCTTCATTCCAAGATCTTTCCACAGTGCTCTTACACTACTATGTATCCAAGAATATTTGCTGAGGACCTGCTATGTGTCATACATAGTGCTAGGCAGTCACATAATAATTATTTAAGGTCCTTTCCAATAAAGAATTTGCATTCTAGTCAAAAAAGTAAAACAAATATATATATATGAAAAAGCTAAATATCAAAATATGACAGAAAGGGCCTAAAGAACAATATAAAGAGAAGAAGCTGCAATAGTCTCAAGAAAGAATAAGTAACCTTAGAATGTCCTGTTCAAAATAAACTGTACAAAGAATATCTGCAATGAATCTTTAAGAATTGAGTGGGGTGGGGGTAGGATTGGAACAGAGTCACGAGAATGACATTCAAAGCAAAAATACACTGACTAAACAAAGGATAGCATTGGAATAATATAGGTATTTTCATGAGACAGTGGTTAATCAAGGAGGGCTATATTAAAAGATATATGGAAACTGAGCTTTAAAAAGCTGAGACAAAAATGTGAAAAGCTTTAAAAGCCGTATTGAGGAGTTTGAAATTTTTATAAGCAATTCAAAAATTAATTAAGGGTTTTCAGCAAAATAACTTGATGAACACAAAATTTTTGATATATTAAGATTTGATATGTACAACAGTGTACATCTTCATTAAAAATGTGGTTACTGTCATACTGAGACATGCAAATAAAACACACTGAATATGTAACAAAGAGGGGCAGACTGGAACAAAATAAACTTAAGAACAAAAAGATTAGCCCAAGATTTAATTGTTGGGAACAAATAAATCATAACATCACACAGAATAGGAAGTTAGGCAAGGTAAGATTCGTAGGGTATAGAGAACTACCATATTTCTGCTTCCTCCATTATCACTAGGTTTGCCAGGAATTCAAACTGCCTAAGTGTAGAGTGAAATAAGTAATTGATTAAAGAAGTAACCAGACAAGTTACCAAAGTAATATATTAACAATGACTTTACCAAGTTAGAGAAAATACAATTGCTTTAATGTGCTTGAAAAAGTATCTGCAAAATGGAAGCCATATAACTTATTAATTCAAGAAAAAAGTAACAATAATAAACCTCATCAGAGTAGCAATATAAATGAATTAACTAGAAAAGCACTTTTGCCCAATCTTCACTTTATGGTATACAGTAAAACTAAAGTTTAATCTCTTCTCTCATTATCATCATCATCATCGAGAGAGAGAGGCAAGCTTAGATTCTCAGTAGCAAGCCGTAAACTGTCCTATATTCTCTTAACCCTCACAAATAACTCATTAAATCAACTTCTTTCCTTCAGTTTACCTAATCATATTCGCTCCTTAATCCCACTGTAAAATATTAAGTATGTTATAAATTTCTAGAAGTCACCTTTAATAAAAATAAGTAGCTTTAGCCTTCATATACTACTTTGCAGTAGAGAAAATATTTTACACAGGTTACCTCTTGGAACCCTTACAGAAGCCATGCACAGCAGGGGTTATCATTACCCATATGCTATAAAAAAACAGTAAGCCCACAACCACACATTCATAAGTGACAGAGTCATGCCTGCAGTGGAAGCTTTCTAACTCCAAATCCATATTCTTTTCATTGAATTTCATAATGCAGCACTAGGTGTATTTTATTACTCAAATTTATGTTGTTACTCTATACTATTTTTAAGCAAATACAGTTTTAATAAGGTGCCTTGGTAGCCAAGTGCTTTTCTCAGGGTCATTTACTAAAAAGCCCTAATTATTTTAAGATGTTCATGATGATAACAGTTATCATTTGATGAAAAGTCACAAGGAAGTATAATGTTTGCAAAATTATTGAGACTATAGCAAAAACATTTTTGTTGTCAACTGTGCAATGCAACATGCAACAACAAAGACAGTGAGAGTGATTTGAGGATAAGTGAGCATCGAAGGGCACAAATAGGACATTCCTACTTTCTTTATCTTTGTTAAGACCCCAAATACTGATATAGTTTACAGCATCTCATTACCAGGGAGACATAAATCAAAAACGAGCTCAATTAAGAGCAATAAAACAGATTAGTGTCTGGAAGGACTACTTGAAGAAAGTTTTTAAAGAACTAAATGCAGGTAGTTTGGATTTTTAAAAAACATCTAAAAAGAAACTTCATGCTTAATCTAGTATCTATACCAAAAACAATAATTATTTTGTAGGCAGATATCTAAAAACTGTAGAGGAATCTTTATAAAGAATTAGAGAATATTTATTAAGAGAAAATGCAAGTGAAGTTTTCAGGCAAAAATCTATGGGATAGAGGAACTCTCTCCCAGGAGTGGTGAAAACCGCATTCCTAGAGATATTTAATACCAAATTGAAAAAAAAAATTCCAAATGGAATGATCTTGTACTGGCCCCTTAAGAGGTGGGAAGACTGAAAATGGCCTCTTAGATACTTTCTATTCTCAAGTTTTTTCTAATTCTATGAAGTTTTATGAGACACAGTCTTCTGCCAATTTCTTTTCTCCCCATGATGCCCACTTTCTCCTTTTACAAAGGGACAAATTACATATTTCATTTTAAGCAGATTTCATTGCTCTCAATGAATCAGTAACATAATCCTAGGTACAAAGCTGGGAGAAAAGGGTCAATTTATAAACTTCTAAAATTCTTTTTCCAATAATGATTTCTTGACAAGTTCTTACACAAAATAAAGAGGAAGCAATTTAAATGGATTCAAAGAAAAACTGTCTCATCAGGAAAATCATTCATATTCCCCTTCTCCTGTCTGATCACAGAGAAGACAAGTGACCCTGGGAACTGTAAGGTCCTGGTTCAAATTACTATCAGAGTTACTGTTTAGGATTATCTTTTACCTTTCAGTATTTTATGCTAAGTGACAGCAAAGTCTACTGGCAACTCACATTTTTATAGTGATGCCTTTTACCTTTGAAGAGATATAGCCTTAAACACTTCCCTTCTTTGGCAAATACAAAAGAATAAGTCCTAGTCATGCTTCAATATAAAAGAATAAGTCCTAGTCAAGAAGACTCTATTTTGGTACTTTTAAAAAATTTCCCCACCCACTCTTGAAATAGACCCGAATACCTCTCCAAAAGTCCCATTTAATGAAACCCCAGAAAGTAAAAAGATATTTCCTTGTTTAGCTGACTTAAAAAGACAATTTATAACTAAATCTATAGGTTCTGAAAACCTGTCCGTGAACCCTTTAAAAATAAAACTGCAGCTTATTTATGAGGAAGAACAGCAGGAAAGAGGTCGTCTTTCAACAACAGACATTAATGCCTCTTCTATACAATTTTAAAAGCATCAGTGGCTGAAGACACATCAATTCTCACCATACTTCTCTGAAAGAATGTCCCACTAGCTACATGGAAAGTTCATAGGTATTAACAACAAATCTAAACAAATTTTAAATTATCATTTTCATTTTTCCCCTAGTAAAAATGAAACTGTTCAACCTAAAAAGATCGTCCTCACACTGGAATAGAAATTAAAGTTTTCAAAGCCCTTCCAACACTTAATTCATTTGATTCTGGCAGGAAAGAAGGCTTGCATTTGCAATCCCATTTCTAAACTGAGGGGGGAAATGGGACTCTGAAATTTGACAATCTCAAGGAGAGATAACCCATGGCAGAGATTTTTCAAATCTCTCTAAACAAGAAATCAACCTAAAAGATATTATTCCAGGAAAATCTTAGAGCGAGCTTCAAAAGAGGCTAAATCTTTCAGTGTGCTCATACCAATAAGGAAAACAAACAAAAAACTCACGTGCACCTAGAATTTTAGAAATAAAAATGTGACCTTCACCCTTTTATAATCTATAAACCTGGGTGAATTTTCTCAAGAAATCCATTACATTTTCTCCCCTCAGAACTAGCCTGCCAAAAGTTTTTTGTTTTTGTTTTAATTCCCAGTTTGGGGACTCTACAGCCCAAGGAAAGGACAGTCAGGACTAGGTCGACCTGGGGAGTGCCTTTTTCTTAATTATGCCAGGAGTCGCACACTTTGAGATCCCCTGTAGCTTTGGCTTCCATTTTTTCAGAGAAGCTACAGCCTCTCCTCCAGATATGTCACACACACACACACACACACACACACACACACACACACACACACAGCGAGTGCTGGCTCAAGACCCCCTAACTTCCTCCCACCCTTCAGGAATGGAGACCAAGTTTCTCACCATCCTCATAGTTTTTGAGATAGTAATCCGGGCCCGGACCCCCGCGGCTTTTCGCCGGGTTCCTCAGGTTCTGGAACTGCAGAAAGTCGGTCCTTTTGCCCCCGAAGCGAAGAAAGGCGGGCGAAAGTCCCCGGGCCAAGGTCACCAGACGCTTGGAGCTGCAGGGGTAGAAAAGGAGACAGGAAAGGATCCCAGAAGACAAACGTGCAAGGCACGGAGCTAGGCCCTCTTTATTCTTGGCGGAAGACCTAGCCGGTGCTCCGTGCTGGCCTGAGCCCGCTCAGCATAGGACCCCCGGCTGTTTCGCGGAGTCTCCCATGCGCCCCGTGTGCGTCGGGCACCCCAGCCCGCTTTGCCTTTAACCTTTTGGTTCCTCCCTCAACCCTCAGCCCCGATACGCCTTCTCTGCCCAGCCGCCGGCAGCAGCCCCCTCCCGGACACCTCCATGCCCCAGGTACTTGATTTCCCAAGAGTTTGAGATTGTGTTTGTTCAAAGTGTGTGTATGGGTTTGAGGGACACGGTGCTGCGAACATGAGATGAAGGCGCAGTTGCCTGGCTTCTGCCACTGCGAGGAAAACACTCCCTGTGGTGACATACACCTCGAACGGATGGCCTGGGGCTACTGCCAAACTTCCCCCCAGCAAGGGGCACTATAATCTCTGTGAGCAAAGTAAAACCTTGCTTTCTTACCCTCAGACCCGGCCTGGCCCTGAGGTCAAGTGAATTCAGACCTTTTTTTTCCCCCCTCCCAATCAGTTTTCCATTACATTTTAACAACTGCGTTATTTCTCACATTTCGCAGCGGAGAAATTTGGGAGTAAATTCCTGTCTTTCCGAGGTCAGCTCTTCCCCATATATAGTGTCTCTAATCCCTGAAATAACTCAGTCAAATCTCAAGAAAGGTAACCTTTTCCTCCCCATCCCAAATTGAGCTCTTTCTTCCTTCCTACTTGAGGCTGTTTGGAAGCTCTGAGGAAGACAAGTTTGCCGAAATGTGGAACCTGCGCAGCCAGGAAAATTCAAGGAGCAGCACAATACCAGTTACATTTATGAGCTCAAGATTTCCATCAATAGATTTTAAGAAGCCAAACGGTGCTAGTTTGGGAAGAAGCCATAAAGACACTGTGAGTGCTATGGGGATCTGCCGCTTAGTTTCGAGTCTGTAAATTTTTTAACACTGCTTTTTTGGGTTCTCAAAATTCAAATCAAAATAAGTTAAAAGAGCATCATGAAGGAGGTGTATGCAAAAAGAGAAAAACGGAGCCTCCCTTTTAGTTTTCAAGTAGAGACGTGGCTACCCTGCTTATTCCCGTGGCCAGAAGGAAGGTTTGGCTGAGGGCTTCAGGACCAAGTTCAAGAGCGCGCGAAATTAAGGCGTTGCGTGGGACGGCTTCGGACAGAGGAAACGTCTGAGCGAGTGGGACTCCTGGGAAACCCAGCATTTCCAACAGCCTTCTATCCAGAAGCCTGCAGAGCCAAAGCAGATGCACCCAACCATGGATTCTTCCCTGAAAAGCTGCCTTCCAGAATTTTTTTGCAGCACGCAAGTATTTAGCGAGAACAGGCTGGTACTGGAAGAAGGGAGGGGGGAGGTGAGGGCTGGAAGAGTTCGCGCAGCTGGAAGAGTGAAAGGCAAGTTTTTAACGAAAAACCCTTGTCGTACCCCACACTCAGACGAACTCAAAGACGCGCTCTGCTACATGGAAGAGCTTTCTAGGAGGAATCCAGCAATACAAAGCTTTTTCCGCCCTCCT
>RJWT010023404.1:0-16829 GCA_004365215.1 Cuniculus paca | reverse complement strand
TGAGGAGAAGGATTTCTTAACATTTGGAACCTAAGTATTGGTACCTAGGGGAATTCGTTTGTAGTGTTGTTTTTGCTTGTTTTTTTAAATTTAACTATGAATTTTAATTAATTGCTAGTATCTGTTTAGCTCAGCATTTGAATTCCTTTCCTTGACTTTTTTCATTTGCAAAAGACTGGCGTATGTAGGCTACAGTTGATGTCAGTAAGAAGAACATGACACTGGATTTAGGCATATGTTTCAAGGGAAAATCTTCACAACAAAACTTCAAATCTATTTATTACTTTCTAGAATTAGGTATATTTTTGGTTATTATAAGCAAAATTTATGAATTTTGTTGTTCTTCCTATCCTATGGAGGAAATATTTTGTTGGTGCTTTGATATCTGATTATGACCAGCACTGTTTCATATGCTTCCTGATGCATCTGCTATTTAATGACATGTCAGAATCTTTTTACTGTTTTAAATAAGACTTCTTGTATTTTCATTACTGAGTTATAGAAGTTCTTTGTATATCTTGGACACATGTTCTTTGTTGAAAATATGCTTTTCGAATATTTTCAGCAGGTCATGCCTTAGCTCTTTACTTTCTTCATGAAATCTTCTGATGAGAAAAAGTTGCTGTGAATAAATAAAACCAAAATTAATTTTCACTTACTGACCTTGTTTCCTGCACTGACCCCAGTCACTTCTAAATTGCTTAGATTTTCTACAGAAAGTATCATATTATCTAAAATCATACCTTGTGTTTTATTATTTTCTGCTTTTCACAAACTTATCTGATCTTATAATTTTAGTTAGGGCATGTAAGGAAAAGTTAAATGAAAATAGATAGAGAAGACTTGCTGGCCTGTTCCTTGGGAGGAAGACATTTGGCATTTCACCATCACCTGTGATGCCTGCTGCCAAGTGTTTCACAAATACTTTGATTGGATTTAGGGAATTCTTTTTATTCTTCACTGTTTCGGTTATGGATTGGGTGTTCAATTGTGGCAAATAATTTTAAGGCATTGATTAAAATTATTACAGCTTTTTAGTTCCTAATTGTCCTTTTGTGTTTTCTATTTTTTTTTCTGGTTTTGTGCGAATGTGGTAAAAGATACAAATTTGTTTTCAAATATGATCCTGTTGTTTTTTTTCTGAGATAATCCCTACTTTGTCACAATGTTTAGCCATTTTATAAGTCACTGGATTCATTCTACTTTTTCCAAACCATTTATTGACTCAAATAGCTGTATCTTTTGTGTACTTTTTTGTTTTCCCAACACAGCCCTTTTTCTCTTTGGGAAGTATTCTGAGATATGATTATAACAACAAACATCGTTTTTTTATTTTAAAGAGAATAGAACAAAACAAAACAGAATAGAGTCAAACACAACGTAGCATTTCAGAAGAGAACACTGCAAGCAATACAAGTCTTCAAAACATAACAACAGGAGATTAACAATGACTACCCCGATAAATATGGGGGAAAGGTTCTGAAGTCCAATGGTGCTTTTATTCTTTGATTTGATTGGTTTAAGTCTCTTTTCTACTATTTGATAGCAATATGTGAGAAGATAGGAACAGCTCCTTTGAAGAAAACAAATATCATTTTTGAGAATAAGTTTAAACAGTTATTTAAAACTGTCTTAGAAAGGCACCACAGATGGTAAAACAAATCCATTCATCAGTGCACAAAACTCTAGAGCTTCCCATTGTTACCAGTGTTACTTGCCCACCTGGATAACATTTTAGTGTAGTAGTTTAAGAAGCAGCCTCCTAAACTGGGTGAACTGACCCAGCTTGGCAGGTTATAAACAATCCTGTAGTCTTCATCCCAGGAAAGCATCTCTCCAGCAGTTCCGGTTGGCGGTGGAGACACCCGCGCCCCTACGCTGTGGCAGAGAGGATCCGCAGCCATAGATGAACAAGTAGGATACAGTGAGGTCTTCCAAAGTCCACGGGTCCTGCTCCCCTCCCGAAAGCTTTTGGGACAGAACTGGCTCTTATCTCTTCACTTTTTTCTGCATGCTCAATCCCCCACTCGCTCATCTCTCATTCTCTTTAATTATATAACGAAGATGAGACTATTTATCAATAGCTCCCATGTTCAGATATAAGACTACTGCTTATTGGAAGTCATTCCTTTTTCTTTTTTTTTATTTTAATTTGTGTTAGTGTATGTTTGCAGTACGCAGTGATCGCACTGCTCTGGCGGAGTAGATTCACGCACATGGCGCATCTCAGTTATTCCTTTATCCCCTTCCCTCCCCTCCCTGCCTGCATCCCCTTCTCTCCCCTCCCTTCCCTGCCTGCCTCCATCTCTTGGTTCTCTTTACTGAAGATCCTTTACTGAAGATCCGTCTGTCTCCCTATTTCCTGTGGTCTATTATTTTGCTATTTGTACTCTGGGTTTCTCATTTTAGAGAAAACATGTGGTGTGTAAGCTTGTGTGCCCGATTTATTTCACTTAGCATTAAGGGTTCGAGGCGCACCCATTTTCCTACAGATGACTCAGCTCTTCCACTTTAGGAATGAATACCAGATCACCTATTTAGGTAAAAGCTCAAGTCCTACTGTAATTATCCTCAGGTAACAAATGGCAAGTTAATAACTACGTTGAAACTGCTGAATTTGTCAGCAAGTTAAAACAAAGTGCAATCATCTCATGAATGGAAGCATGAGACTTTATGTCCCCGCATAATAATGCAGTAGACATTTGAGAAACTAAGCGATTCATCACTCAGAAAAGCGGCAAAAACAGCTGCACGCGATTATTAATTTAATGAAGGGAAGCACCCACAATGGCTCTGCAAACATCATTTTCAACTAAAGTGACTTTTGATTTTTTCCCCCAACCAACATCTATTGTGCTGTTCTTTTTCATATCTTCTCTACTGTACAGTGGAGAACATTTACAGAAACTCCTGGGGCATCTCAGAGATGGGTGGAGAACCAGAACCATGGGACCATACCTAGGCTTTTAGGTCCCAAGCAGATGGAAACCTTTATAATAACATCTTGGACTTTTCACTCACATATCTTTAGAGGGGGAAATGATAACTGATACAAAGTTGCCAAGTTGCTACCGTGAATCTCACTAACCCCATCCCCAAACCAAAGCCAGGTCACCCATGGACAAAAAGGATGGTTTAAAAATGCACATTGCCACCAAGACACCAGCTGTCACGTGGTCACTGTCACCACTTTGAAGCAGACTTAAAGCCAAGTAGACTGTTGTCACAGTGCTGCTATGTCCTCCCTGAGGTCTGTGCAAACCTTTGATCACCCATGTCCTGAGCGCTGTCCACGCTTCGGGCCCTCCAGCAAGTTCTTAGTTTCCACATCCAATCTAATCTTGTGAGAACCCTTGGACATATAAAGCTCTCTATATTTGCAGATGCTTAAGATGTGTGTGGTGGAGGACATTTCTTTCCCTTATGGCCCTTGGCAGTAAGAGGCAGAGGGAGAATTTGCAGGAAGATTCTCCCTGCTCCTAGTTCCTTGCTTTCTAGCCCTATAAAGCTGCTGTCTGGGTAACTGTCCTTAGAGGGAGCTGCACCCCATCCAGTAGGTCCACTAATGCTAACAGTGCCTGTGAGCTTCACTGCTGTTTACTTTCAGGAAAAGGGAAATTATGTTGTGATTCTAGAGCCCATGAGTGGAAATAGGTACCAGTTATGGGCTAGAGAAATGAAACAAATTCTAACCAAACAGCCTTGAATTGTGTAAGATAGCATTTGTAGAAGACAATGCTAACCTACCCAGAGTGATTTCCGTCATGGCTATATAGCAGTTAGTCTCTTTTTCAGCATAAAGTTATTGTCATGTACAATGGGGCAATTAGTTTATTCAAGTTTTCACTTACTTAACTGGTATAAAATAAGCATTTTATTCTATTAACTACTGGTAGCAGAATTACTCTTAGGATGAGGCTGGTTTTGATAAAATGCCTCCAAAACTTGCATGAAAATGAAGGAATTCTACTCATGTCCTCAGTAGCAGGTGGGAGTCACATTCCTCTGTGAGATCAAACATTGAAGTCTATTTTGAGATGAGAAAGGAAGAAAGGATGAAGAAAAGGATACGAGGATGCAAGGCACGGAACCAGAGAGTCTGGGAACCTGAGGACCTCACGGGGCGGCTGCAGGCTGTGACAGAGAAATTCAGGATACTCTGGGAGATGAAGGACTAATTGGAATTCTAAGTTATTTACCTACTATATATTACCTATTACACTGCCACCAAAAATAAATAAAACCTATCATAATTGGGCAATATTTGAATGGGCAAATTATTGAATTCCAAAGAAAAATTAAAAACAGGCAGCGCAGGTAGGGAAGGGATGCTGAGAGCGCAGGTGACCCTGAAAGCACTGGGCCACAGGAAGTGGAAGCACCTTCCAGGGGATTTGCAGGCTGCGTAGACATGGAAAGGAGTCCATCGCCTCCCAGGGTCTCAGGTGGGGTGAAGCCGATGGCCAGCTACCTCACACACACATTGGCTCATGCTGGACATGCTCCACCTCCACTGCCTTTGGGGTGACCTTGGGGGTCAGCTAACCACTTTTGAAGTCTGGACCCAGCCCAGAGACTTTGATGGCTTTGAAAGGAATCTGAACATCGTCATTATTTTAAAGTTCGCACATAATTCCAGCAGCCAAGATTAAGAAGAACCAATGTAGAGCTGAATTTTCAGGAGATCTGAGATGACAGAAAATGCAATGATGAAAATATCATGCAACCAAGGAATTTAGAATAGGTCAGGTTCTCAAAAACATTTCTCCTTTTAACCACACAATATAAAAAATAATTTTAACTTTTTTTTTTGGTTTCTTCCAGGATTCATATAACTACTGCCATTCTACATGACTGTAAGAGACGTTAATTTGTCATATACAATGACTGCTATTATAAGTTACATCTAAAATGTCCCTAAAAGTCTCAAGTTTTCATACATGGCACTTTTGGAAGGTGTTTGGATCATGGGGATATACTCATCAGTGGATTCATCCATTAACCAGTCCACTGAACGTGCTGTTAGGAGCTAGGGCCTGTTTGGAAGAAATGGTCACTATGGGCATTACCTGCAAGGGTACATTCTTATCCTCTCTCCCTCCTCTCTCTCCTTCCATTTCTGTGTTGCCATGAGTTAAGTAGCTTTCCTCCATCAGGCCTATCCACCATGATGTTTCTGCCTGGGAACCAGTTGACCATGGACTGAATCTTCTGAATCAATAAGCCAAGCAAACTTCTCCTTTAGGTTGTGGGTGTCAAGTATTTTGTCCTAGAAATGGGAAACTGAAAAATAACATTGTCTTATAGCTTTAGGGCTTTTAAATACATATATTGTAATCTATGGAAGCATGAATACATACATTCCAGAATCTCTCTATTAATTTCCCCTTCTATATATCATTCTGTAGTATTCATATCTCTCTTAATATTAGGGCTTAGAACTGAATGCCTGGGTCCAAATATGATCTATCAACTCTATAAGGAAAGTTGGGTAGTCTCATGTCATATGTTTGCTTAACGGTTTTATCAAATTTTGCACTTACTAAAACAAACACTAGAAAAATTCCCAGGTCTATGTGAAACAAATTATTTGAATAATGACTCAAAAATATAAATGTATATGGGATACATGGAGTTTAGGTCTTTATATTTATGTCTACTACCCCAGGTGTTATAGTCAGATTTCCTTACATTTGCTTGCTCTAGATTTTGATTTTCTTTGTCATCTTGTCACTTCTTGCCAGGTTCAGAGGACCATGAGTTAGTAAGTCATCTTAATCCCTGGTAGCTCTGTTGAATAATATGGAACTGCTTGGTGTCCAGCTCTCTGGACTCTTCTCCCCTCTGCAATGGTTTGATTTATGGCCCTGGCTGAGTTCAGATTTCCTGAGAAACAATACCACGTTGTGGTCATCACTCCCCAATTTGGTTGCCCTGTCTAAGCAGTACCTTAGGCAGCAGGCGTAAATGTCCTTTTATTTTCCCTCTGTTACTTTTGGGAACGGTGTACTTCCTAGGAATGATACTAATTTGTATTCAGCAGTTAAGCATAATAAACATGTAGACATATTTTGACTACTTTATAATCCTTTTCATTCAAAGATCTCAATAATTCAGACTACGTGCATTTCAAAGACATGGTTATATGATAGGGACCCAACAAATCACCTGGCTGGTCCTTGTCAGGCACTTGATGACCAGCCTTCATTTAAGAATGGACCTCTAGGTATCTGGCATTTCCTGCAAGCCATTATATGGAGAGATCTTCAAAGAGGGAAGGAATGTGGAGATGGAAAGGGAGCTGCAGATGGATGAAGACAGATGGGCGAGGAGAGGAAAGTACACAGATGTGATATGTATATGTATCAAATTCTCACGATTTATTATGGGGAATTATTTTGTATTTATTATGTATCCCATTTGTTATGAATCCCAAACATACCAGCAAAAAGCAAAAATAATAGAATTGATATTAATGGACAGCAAAACATACATCATTTGTAAAATAAGAGACCAAGAAGGCACCAGGCGCAATTAATTAGCAATGAATGCTCACCTCAAAAAGCACTGAAATAGGAGCGACTAGAGAGAAATTGCTTTCTTTAACACTTGTCTAGAGATTTGAGAGTCCGGAATTTAACAGTATACTCTTAGTGCTCTTCATCCTGACATTTCCTATTATTTAACTGCTCCTCGTCCATCACTGGGTATTTCCTGATCCTGGGAGGTCCTGTCCTCAGAATTTTAGAACTGGAGGGTAACCTAAAAATGTCCCAGTCTTCTGCGTCTCTCACAAGATAGCTGATACGAATGCGCTCCGGAGGAGGACTGCTCGGAGCTGACGGTGGATCCCCGTTTCAGATTTTCAAGAGAGAAGGCAGCTTGGACAGTAGTAAAACGCCTGGATTCTGGGTCCAGACCACCAGGGTTCATTCCCAGTTAGTCCTCTTACAGAGCTGTGCCACCTTGGCCAAGTTACGCGTCACTCCTAAGCCTCAGTTTCCTTATCTCTGAATAAGATAATAATCCTTCTGTCAGCACAGGGCTGTGGCTGCTGGGTTTGGCTTAATAGACCTGAAGGCATAGAGAGGCGGAAGCCCCGCAGACATAAGGAGAGGCCGCTCTGCCTTAGGAGTTCCACTGCCCCGCTCTCGTTCAGGGGTTAACCCCTGCACCCCTCTTCTATGAAATCTTTCCAGCCAGTTTCAATTGTCCCTTCCCAGAATTCTGTTTTGCAATTACTTTATTCTTCTTTGCATGTCTACATGTCTTTCGCCCTAAATTAGGCTGTGCGTCCTATACCCAATAGAATATTCCAAATTAAACACGTGCTTGTGAGGCTGAATGATACTGACCTTTAGGATGCTAAGTCCTCGAGATGCTTCTGCCTTTTTTTTTTTTAATGGTTAATAGTATTTACAGGGAGGCTTCATATTCCTGGAACTGAGCTCTCAGCCTCTTATTAGACCACTCCGAAGGAGCTCCGTAATTGGGTCTGAAGAAGAAATCCAGTTTTCTCTTCAAAGTAGGACAGCCCTGTGCGCTACCATAGAAAGTGCACCATGCACGTGTTTTCACTTGTTGTTGACTTTAAACTTTCAAAATGCAAGCAAAATCACTACATTTGCTTTAGTTGTTTCTATTTCTCATCTTTTTGTTATGTTCATCTCTTACCATCTTCCTATCCCAAAATTTATTTGAAGAAAGATCAAATAACTCAGTAGCTAACGGTGACAGCTGCATTCTAGTTTTCTGAATATTGGTTCCACTTCTTAAGTTCATCTTTTAAGAAACGAAATTTGCGGAAATGTGTATTTTATCCTTTTGGAAGTAATCGCTCTTGATAAAATAAAATTTTCACAAAAGTCCAAATGACTATGGTAATTCCTTGACAAATTGTGCTGCATTATATTTTTGAATTTAAAATAATAATTTCTACTGTTACACTGTAGGGCTAAAAACATTTTGCATAAAATGCACTAAGAGTGTTTTTAAAAGTGAGCTATAAGCATGATATTTTAGATCTAAGACTGTTCTGAAAAAAATAGTTCAAAATAATAGTTCCTAAGTATTCACGTAAAATAATGTATGTTAAATCGAATAACATTAATAAAAAGGGAAATTTCAAGTATATATATTTATATAAAATCTCCACATCTTTATTTTTAAAATTATAGTTACTCATCGTACTGAGCTTATCACACAATTTTTGTTTTCTTATTACTTTTATCTACATGCAAAAAAAAAATTGAGGTAACATTACTTTGGTTCTACAGTATTCTAGGTATTTGCTTTGTCTCAAATAGAGATGATGCTTTTTAGCCGTCACAACCATTAATTTTAATGACTTACCTGTTTTCATTCTGTGATACAAAGAGTATAAAACCTCCATTCTCTGATGACTCCAGATAGCCTGAAACCAGTGGGCAGTATTTCAGGGACGGAAGCTGCAGTGGGTCAGCAGGGTAAGGGCAGAGGAGGCTTTGCAATCTTTAGGATATGCTGAGGTGGTGCTTGGCCGATTGAACCAAAATCTAAAAGCTTTCAAGCTCCGCTGGCTCATCCAGGAGAGCCTGGATGTAGGCATTTACGAGGGTTGCAATCTTTAGCTTCTCTTACATGCACACAAGATTGACCTTTACAAGCTCTTCATGTTTTTTGTTTGTTTTGTTTTGGGGAGGGGGTTTTTTGGTTTTTAGTTTTTGCATATTCTACAATTCCTTGTGAAACTATGAGAGGTAACTCCCCACCAAACATGCTCATGCATTTCATTCAGAAACCCAGGAGATCTCCTTGCCAGGACTATGGGTCAGATGCAGGGTCAAACATCTGTTCTTCCTGTGGGTTTCTTGAACTTTCGTACCTGTTTCTGTTGAACAGTTGATAGATATTATTCAAGTATGAAAGAAGCTTCGTTCAGCTAGAGACACAAAGTCTAAGGATGCACTTGACCTGCCAGGCTGGTCTGGAATTCTGCAGATCCTCCTGCCTCAGCCTGCTGAGCACTGGTACTATAGACAGGCACCATCACATCCAGACTCTATTTTGAAACTGAGGGAAAAACCCAGTTAAGTAGGAAGTGAAGAGGGGACCTGGGCCTTCAGTGACCCTTTCCACAGGAGTAGCAGAAAGTCCCTGATCCCCAGCCTCCCTAGGAGAGAGGGGGCTGTGAGGTTTGCGGGACACTGAGTGAACAGGGGTCTCATCCAAGCTCCATTATGGAGATATTCCAGGTGTGCTTCTTACAAATAATATGAGAGCCAAGAAGCAGTCAAACTTCTTCCAATAATTGTTCCTAAATTGGTCCTTTACTTCTCTTTTTATACTGTTTACATTAAGAATATGCTGTTTTACAATTTTTGGAAATGCTTTTATAATGTTTGGGGCTGTGTCCACGGATGGGCTTTTCTCCTTACGTTGTGCCTGTTTTGGGGTGACTTACTGATGGACATAAAGAATGTTCCTGCGTTTCACCCAACTTTAACATGTGAGGATGCTGGTTTCAATCATTGGAGCCCTAACCTAGTCCTCAGTAAAATGCATTCTTGTCTTAGAGTTGACTCTTCCTGGCACTTTGGGCCTCAGTCAACTTCATTGCTTAACATTTCCAGTATGGAAAGGGAGAAACAGAATATGACTTTTGTCTCCTAGAGAAAGTTTTCTTTGCCTAACAGGGTAAGGATTTGAGATCCAATTCTTCTCTCTCACACAATAGCAATAATGGGAAACTCTGTACCTGGAAAGTGACAGTGATATGTTATAACTCTTAATTATAGGGAAACACTAAAGGATAAAGTTACATATGCACAGCAAATCTTCCTTTCTTCACCTGGAATACCTAGGTACTTGTGAAGGTACATTTCAGTAACCTGGTAGCAATGCATGACTTGGGAATGTTCTACCTTCTGAAAACCAAGGAGTTTTAAAAACAAACAAACAAAAACAATGAAAAAACCAAGTAGCTTTTCGCAGAAGTCTGTTGAGATTGATAGAGGCAGGGCAGAGGTGGTGGACCACCTGCGGTGGGTGTCTAAATCTGGAATGACATCACCTCTCACCCCAGTGATGACATTCAACACTGTACACAAAATGAGTTGTTTTCAACAAACTGAGACTGGTAAACTAGCTTTAACAGAGTCATCAGCAATAGACTAATCATGCGAAAGAGTTCTAAGCAGGCGTGATATGTTGGAACTTGTGATATGGCGATGAGAAACCAGGTTCTTTCTAAATGGAAAAAGATTTTGAAGAATCTCAGTTTACTTTGCAAAGTTTTCAATCAGTCGGTACTACCCACTCTCTTGCTAAGATCTGCTAATAAAAGTTTGCTTTGGAAAATATCCATGCTGGAAGCAGCAAAACAACTCCATGAGAATTAGAATCATAATTTCTTAAGATTTAGGTGCATACTGTCAGATAGAAATGAGTCTAGTTAATGAATAGTTTGATAGTTTTAAAAATAGCGTGATAACCCCCATGGCATATGCTCATTTTTCTTAGATCAGCAACCCTGCAAATTGACAGCAGAGGCTTGCAAGGTTCTTGCGGAGGAGGAGTCTGGGGACTTGTGAGATTTTTATTTCCTTCAGGATCACTAAGGTTGTCTGAATCTGGTTCTGAAATCTGTGAATATCAAATGCTTCTCTCCAATCTTTTTTTGGGGGGTAGTCCTGGGATTGAACTCAGGGCCTTTGCACTAAGCTGTATCCCCAGCTTGTTTCAGTAAGCTACCCAGGCTGGGCTTGAACTTGTGATCCTCTTGACTCAGCCTCCATGAGTCTCTCCAGCCTTTTACATCTTTAAATATCCCAGATGTTCAAAGAAAATGCTCGTGAGTCGCTACAGCAGTGATTAGAAACCGGTTCTGGAATAAGCCTGGGACCACGTCCTGCCTTGGCCACTGCAAATGTCAGGTACCTCGGGGAGATGACCTTGGAGCTTCAGTTCCCTGGTAAACACCTTTCACCAAGTGGAATTGTTCTGGAGCCCTCCCCCAGGGCAGGCCTGAGTATGCAGCGCTCCCATGAATCTTTCGCAGAATAACTGCTCAGTAAACTGCTGAGTCCTCTGACTGCCTTCAAAGGACATGGGGAGAGCTCGGTATTTCTCTGTGGGTATTTGAAATGCTCTGCCCAGGGGAAATACGCTTCTTAAAGCATGGACGAGAACATTTTGACAGTGACAGGGACTGCTTTGTAGATGCTCTCCGTGAAGAGTTGGTGTAACTTAGTGATAAAGAGGTAGGTTTTGGAGTCACATTGTTTTGAATCTGAGGATCTGTTTGGCCTTATGTGGGGCACCAAGACAATTCTACCTCATCACCCTTATGTATAATGAGGATGGTAGTGTGGCTGCCTCACTGTGACTAAGAAGTTTAGATAAAGTGGTACCCAGGGAGCCAGGGCCCTCTCCTTGAAGGCAGTGGGCATCCAGCACATGGGAGCTAGGATTCCCGGAAGAAGCCAGCAGGCCTGCTGCTGACCGTGTGTTAGTGGAGGTAGGGACACCACTAACTCAGCACCCCAGCCTCCTGGAGGAGTCTCGTCCAGGTGGAAGAGACACAGCATTTCCAAAATGTTTCTCATTCCTAGAGAGATGGTTTTCCTTTTACCTGTAATGAAAGATTAGGAAACTCACTGGGTGCTAGTGTTTTGCACCTGCAGTATTGAGAAGGAGACATAGAGGTTGAAGGAGAGGAGATGATGGGAGAAGGGAAGATAAATAGAACCAATGACAGTACAGTGCAATGAGGAGAAGGCAAAACATATGGGACCAAGGGTATCTCCTGTGCCTTTTGTTGGAAACTCTCCAGGACCCACACTGAGGAAAGCACACGGTGTCCTGTTTCCAAGCCAGTGCTGATTGTCCTGCCTTCTCACTGTCTAGGACCTTTCTTTCCTGTGTTCCTCCTCCTGTTTCTTCTTCCTCTCCTTCTCCTCTTCCATCTCCTGCTCTCCCTTCTTTCTCTTCTCTCTACTTCCTCTGTTTCCTCTTCTCTTCCTTCTCCTCTTTCTAAGTATTGTTGTTCTTGCTCTTCTCGCCCTCCTCCTTTTTCTCCTTCTCCTTTTTCCTCTTCCTTCTTCCTCCTCTTCCTCTTCTTCTCCTTCCCATCTTCCCCCTTTTTCCTCTTCCTACTTTCCCTTCTCTTCCTTCTCTCTCTCCTCTTTTTCCTTCTCCTTCTCCTCCTCCTCTCCCTTCTCCTTCTTCCCTTCCTCTCTCTTCTCCTTCTCCTCCTTCTTTCTCCTTCTTTTGAAGAATCTCAGATTGCTTTGCAAAGTTTTCCATAAGTCAGCTCTATCCATTCTCTTGCTGAGATCTGCTAACAAAGTCTACACTGAAAAATTTTGAAATTTGAAGAATAAGTCCATGATAATTAGAATCCTTTTCCTCTTCCTCCCCACCCTTTCTTCTTATGTACAGAGTTCTTTGTGGTCATAACAACACAAGGAGGTCTATGGCTACTGTGACCAAAAATAAAAAGCCAGTATCTACATTACCAGCTCCATCACATCAAAGTGATCATAAGGTTATTAGTGGTTGTGTCTTTTTCATATATCATTTAATAAATATAGTAAGGAATGATTGGAAAAGGAAACCACTACTTACGAACATCCGAGGAACAACAGTGTCAGACCTTTGACATCAGAGGGCACCAAATCTGGCAGCCTGCATTGTAATGAGAAAGAAGATGTTTATGTAGTCCCAAAGTATATTCCTATAAGACAGTATCAATTACAAAGGAGAAAATATCACTTACAAGGGTTGATGAAAAACTACATTGAATGTTTAAATTTGTAAAACATTATTATGATAAAGGATACCCTGCCATTAACCCCCCTCAAAGTCCCCCCCAATACACTTACTCTATTAGTTTGTTTGTTTGTTTGTTTTTGGTAACAAGGATTGAACTCACGACCTCATATTGCCAGGCAGGTGCTGTGACACTGAGCTATATCCCCAGCCCACACTTAGCCTACTGTTATTTTCACTTTCTGATTCAGTCTTGGATGTTCTCTTTCTTGAAGGTCATTACGAGATGTGGTCAAAAATACAGTGAATACCAGTACCACACGCCATCCAACAGAAAAGCAGGCTCGCAAAAACATTATAGTTTCCTCTCCACCTTATTTACCGGATCTGGCACTATGTGGCTTCCAGCTCTTCCCTCAAATCAAAATAACCATGAAAGATCAATTTTTGAATCCATTCAATACGTCAAGTTAGCCAGGACCATGCAACTAAAGACACTCAGGAAAGAGAACTTCTAGAACTGGTTCAGAAAGTGGCAAAAATGAAGGCAGAGGCATGCTCAAAGTGAGGGGAATATTTTGTGGGGGCTTAATGACAATGTACCTTTTACTGTAGTAATTTTTATTACTTAATGCACAGTGTATTTTATGATAACGTTTCATATATTGGAAGAATCTGGCAGGTATGAAGTGTAGCCTGGATCAAAATCAATGTCAACAGTCATGAGCTTCCCCAGGTTTATTCATTGAGGAAAGGTTCACATCGCTTCATTAGTGTTGCTTCCCAAAATGTTGCACCCTAAATTTCATCTTTTTTTTCCCTGAATTTAATCTTGATGACACTTTAGACACACCCTGCTTGAAGGGTATTCTCAAAGTAAGAGAATTACTCTGAAAACTGTCAGTAAATCTGCACGTGGACTACGATCTCGCTCTGCCCTGAAAACATCCTGCAGGTAGGTCGTTGCAAGCTGCATCTCTAGCATATAGAATTGCTCCAAAGCTTTCGGCATAGATGCAGAATTGTCCACACATCTTAGTAAGCCTGTAATAACAACTTACTGCATTTACAGAACAACTTTGAAATGCTATTAGGACTTCAAGATTTATTTCTCACATGAGCTGAAAATATTTGATATGAGAATATTACAGATTTTCACTAGAAACCAGCTGCAGAGAGGTCTGCTGGTAAAGCTTCATCCTGGGTTTATGTGCACATTTTCTCCCTCACTGCTTTCTCCTCCTATCATTTCATAAAAATCTAAAGAAAGAACGTGTGCTGAAAAACCCAAAGTGTTTTTTCTCTTTTTTGAAGTCACTTTTCCAAGTTGGTGAAGGCAGCTGCCCCTCTGAAGGACAGGAAAGGGAAAACCCGAGCCCTTCGGGAGGCCAAAGCGTGCTGCGCGGGGCTGATGAGCACTTTGGCCCAGGTCCCCTCAGTGCCCCACATCCTGCTTCCCAGACTTAGATGCTTCTGTCCCCAGCAGCCTTTTCCTTCTCTTTCCACTCACTCTGGGCTCCACACTAGGAGTCTGCTTTCCACTTGTTACACCCCCAGTTCCAAACCGGGTTTCCTTCACCAAGGCCACGCTCAGTGCCCAGCACCCTTCTAAAGCAGAGGTCCGTGTGGAGCTCAGAGTCAGGGCATCACCCCTGCATCAGCTTCCAGAGGCAGCTTCCGGTCACTGCAGGCACAGTGGTGCAACTTTTCTTAGCTTAAAGTGAAGCATCTGGGGCCCACGTGAGCCTCACTGAGCTAGCGTGTAGCCACATGAGAGGCCGTTTCCCCCAGAAGCCCCAGGCAGCTGCTCCTTTCCCTGCCTAGCTCCGGCAGCTGCTGTGCCCACCCCCTGGCTGTGGTCCTCAGCCAGCAGTGATGTCTCTCTGACTTCCATTTCCATACCACATCTTTTTCTCTCATCCTCATGCTTTTCTCTTCCCTTGTAAAGATTTCTGTGACTGCTTTAGGCCCTGTTCTAGTTTATATCCAGATGTCGCCAAGACCCTCTTGAGCTCAGAAGTGGGGCTTTGGGGAGGTGACTGGGTCATGGGGCTTACAGCTGACTGATTGTTGGAGGCGGGGTCTGGCAGGAAGAGGTGGGTCGGACTGTGCATGTGTCCCGGGGGGCTTTCCTCTCCGTTCGTGTCCATCCCTGGTCCCTTCCTCCTGGATCTGCATCTTGTGCACCATAAGTAGAGCAGCTCTCCTCTGCCAGGCCTCTGCATCACACCCTTCTGCCTTGGAGCCAGCCCAATACAGACAGAAATTCAAGCCAAAATAAGCCTGTCCTTTCTTAAGCTGTGGATGGTAGGTATCTTCAACCAGTAACAAGGAAAGTAGCTAAGATGAGCCCACCAAGATAATGCAAGATAATCATGTCTCTCAAGATCCCTGACTGAAATGCATCTGCAAATTCCATTTGACTCTTATAAGTCCTATGTCTACCAGACTGGGGAGGAAGATGTGGATGTTTAAGGGTCCATTACCTGCCCAGCATGCTCAAGTCGCCACTGTTACTCAAGAAGAACAGAGCAGGATTTTTAAGATGTGGAAAACAACTTACATTTAATGTACTGAGTGGATTTCATTAAAATCCCAAAGGAGACACTGTCATTTCCAGAGTGAAGACATAAGTGTAGTCATCAGCTTCTAGGTGACAGCTGTTATGATCTCATTTGTCAGCTGTAATTTCTCTAGGAATAATGCCCAGACCCATGAGCCTCTGTGGAATTCATTTTCCTTATTTAGAAAACTAGACTATCTGACCTCCTAGTGACAAAAAACTGAAATGTGCAGCATATTTGGTTTTCCCTTATACAAATAGTGTGGTGATTATTTTATTAATTCACTTTGCTTGAGACAGAAAACCATATTTTTCATAATACCAGATTAGCAGTGTATGAAAAAATAATCATAGTAAGGAAGCTATCTAAATAAAATAAATATGACTTTAAAATGGTTAGATGATTATAAAATCATTTTTTATTTATTTTTTCCTAAAAAGTGAAAAAAAAACTTTATTGCCCTTGTTGATTATAAAATGTGCAAAAAATTCAAATCAGGAATTCAAATTCAAAATGAATTTCCATTTAGCATTCACCTTTTAATTCTCTTTGGGGAGTCCTGAAATTAAATTTTATGACCATAGCATCCTAATAACAATTGGGAATAGAAATAGATAGGAAAGCCTTTGTAGAGTTTAAGCCCAGAGTCACCTCCATTTCCCTACTTTTCCTTTTAATTTTTGGACTTTTGCAAGTTAATAGAGGCCCATCGTCCTGAGAGTTAGGCATATGATGTGTGAGTAAACTGGAGTTCCAGCCACCCCAACAAATGGGGTTCTCATTACTTCAGGTGCATTCACAATGAACTAAAAAGCAATTGCACTTGCAGATAACAACCAAATGCATGGTTTCTACTATCAGAGAAATATTTTAGTAATTAATTTGCTTATTCCATTTGCCAAGGTGATTGATTACCTCCTCACTATTTTATAACTTGGCCTCTTTTTAATGAGGTTTTTGTGCTTATTAATTATTTTGAAAGAAAAAAAAACTTTGGAATGGTTCTACTAATAAAATCATTGCACCATTTAATTATTTTATTAGGGTTATAATTTTTAAGGTTGAGTGGGGCCACCACATTCAACCACCCACTGGGTGCTTCTAACTCCGTCTTCCCAATGCAAGCAGGAAGCTCATGGATATGTGAAATCCACTGTCTACTGCAAGGGCCAACTCCTGCTTTACACAATTCTATTTCTCCTTATGCAAAATTCCATCTCTTTTCTAATCACTGTATGATTAGCTTTATAATGATGTCTCATGAGTCATTTTTCTATATGCAGAAAACTGCCTGATTTTGGGTAAAGACACATATGGTACACCAAATACCTAATACTGTGTTAGAGTATTCTCTTTATCAAATACAGCTTCAGAATAACTTCAAAATTCTAAAAAGCTTTGAAAATTACATAACTTTGTTTCTATTTTCTTAGTTTTTAACTGAAGAGTTACTTTGAAAGAGAATCATATAGAAATGTACTACCTGAAATAAGAAAGAACTAAAGACTCTTATGA
>RJWT010023403.1:0-16827 GCA_004365215.1 Cuniculus paca | reverse complement strand
CAACATGCGATGGTTGGGATAGGCTGAGCTATGTTCTCCAAGGGTCGGTGTGGACAGCTCAGCTCAGCTCAGGAGAAACTCACATCACAGTACTTAATGCCCCATGTGGAGACAAAAAGTAGACTTTTTTGCCCCATGTGGAAAACTGTGTGCCTTGCAGGTAGCCATGTATTAGAATTGCAGAAGGAGCTACAGTGACCTTAGAAAGCCACATCCGTATGAGATTAGTTACACAAGTAGCAAGCAAAGCGGACTAAGGGAATTTGAGATAAATCATTTTTTCCCTTTTGGGAGGAGCAGTGGATGACTTTCTGATTGGATTTTGTCCTGAAGTTGCAGTTTTTTTCCCTAAAAAAAGTATAATTTAAAAATTATTATATTTTTGGTCTCCTTTTTAACCTATTTTATTTCTTCTAGCCTCCCTCAGCAGGACATGTGTGCTCACTTCTGGATGTCCGCCTTAGTCTATGTAGGTCACTAAAACAAAATGCCATAAATCGAGTAGTTTATAAATAACAGGCATATTGCTCACAGTCCTGGGGGCTGAAAGTCTGAGATCCGAGTCAGATCCCTTGTCTAGGGAGGGCTCCCCTTCTGGCTCATAGGTGGCACTGTTGCTGTGTCCTCGAGTAGTGGCAGGAGTGAGGGGTTTCTATGGGATCTCTTTTCTAAGGATGTGATTTCCTCAGGACCTAATCACCTAATCATCCCTCCCCTCAAAGGCTCAGCCTCCTAATCCCACCACCTTGGAGGTTCAGATTTCAGCATATGAATTTGGGAGAGAGGAGGGATAGCCTCAGACAGACATCCATTGACTGTTTGTGGCCAACTGGGGGTTTCCTTGGATTCGCTTTCCCTTCCCTCTTCTTTTTCCTTCCCCTCCAACCCTGAGACACTGCTTCAAGTCCTGGGATGAAAAACGATGTCTAAGGAAGAAGTGATGGGTGTATGGGACCTCAGTGTTGAAATGATACTTATGAAGTTTTGGATTGTTTGTAACTGAGTATTTCTGCATTCTATAGCAGAAATGCCTTTCCTCTATCTCTAGTGTCTTTATTATTCAGTTTCTGTTTGAGTTTCCAGGATACTGAGTGATGACTCAGTGGAGATGTCATTAATGACCGTGGGCTGGAGTTGGCCATTTCCTCTGTGGTCTTGTTGATCCTTAGCAGGTGAGCCACACAATTGCATCCCCCGCTGGTGCTGGCTTTGGAAGGAAATGTGCTGTGGAAAAGGAAAGAGTCAGAACTTTACCATCTTAATTTTAGACCAAATTTGTCATCTTCTCCATTTGAACTAGAGCAAGTGTGCCTTTTATCCAGTAGTGTAAACCAGAACTCAGGCCGAATTTTTCATCTTTTTCTTTTCATATTTCTGATGATCGATCAACACAGCCTGTGATTAAGACAATAGATAAGTCCTTAATTATTTTACTTTACTTACACTAAAATTCATGCTGAGACCAGAAGTGTGACTTTTCACCAGCAAGCACATTGTAATGGATAACTTCGAGACTCTGAACTAAGGTTTGAAAGCACAAAGGACACAGCCAGCCTTTCACATCTCTTACGTTGTAAACATAGGAGAGAAGGCTGGAAACTGCTTATAAATCAGGACCGAGAGACAGGATGAAGAGAAATAACCAGGTGACCACTGTCAGATTTATACCTTAGTTCTCCTGTTATGCAGTTGAGTAGGTTGTTGGCAAGGAGGCCAGCTCTTAGCGTCTGTTTTAACTCAGTTGGGTTGTTGCCACGAGACAAGTGAGCCGGTGGTGCTTGTTTGATATGCGAAATTGTATCTGTTCGTTGGAGCTCCGTTATGTGTAATTGAAACCCCAGGTTACTCATCAGCCCATTGTATTTCAACCACTGATCATGGCTCTGATGTTTTTGTTGCTATTAAATCAGGTGGCATGTGAATGATTTCAGAATCCCTTGGATTTAGGTAAAACTGTTTCCTTTCCTGTATAAATGACAGACCAAGTAAAAATAAATGCCTGTTTTAGCTAAAACCTCAAAAGGATAATCGGGAATCACTGCTCTCTGCTTGACACCTGTCACTTTAACCTCACACATGTGTCTCAGGTCTGGCCACATCTCACCCCTCCCTCTCCTCTTTTGGACACACTCTGGTGCCTGCTCCAGTTTACCTCCTGACTCCTTACACTTCCCAGCCAGGCTCAGGTCGTGGTCATCACAGCCCACCTCTTTCACCTCCTGGCAGACTTCCTCCTCCCTTCCACTTTATTCTCCCAAATGGCCCCGCACCCAGCCTCCTTCCCACTCCTGACAGCGTCTCTGCCTGGACACTCCCCAGGCCGTTTTTGATGAGTGGTGCTCAGGCACGAAGGGGAGTACTCCTAGTGCCTCCTGGAGCTGCAGCAAACAGTGTCAGCAGCACTTCTTTCTGGCTGGGGAGTTTTTTCTGAGCAGCTGTGAATTAATTCAGTAAATATTCGAGTGAAATTTATTGCTTAATTTTACAGTTCTTCGCCCACAGCCACTTTAGCTGTGTGCATGTGTGTGTGTTGAATGTGTAGGAAGAGCAAGAAAATCACGTTTTTTTTCCTCATCACTGCAGACTCACGAGTCATTGGCACAGCTGTCCCCTGGCTATAGTACGTTTTAAAAAAGATGAAGACAGGACTTTGCTTTAGGTTTCTCTGATAGGTTAAGGTGATGGGTACAGTCATTTTGATTGTAGAATTCAAACCCTTGAAGGATTATGGTAAAGAAATACCTTCTGAGTGCCCAGCATTGTACAGCGTGCTTCCCAGCTGCTAATTCAGCTCCCAGAGTGGCCCTATGTGTGGTACAATCATCTGCTGCCTTTTGTCCACAGTGCAGACCAAAAAACAGAGGCCTAGGACTATGAGCAACCCGTTCAAGGAATCTCCACACCTGCTTATGCACGTGCACTTTGAATCAGGACTCTGGGTTAGTGTGGACTTTGGGCTGCGGGTGTGGGTGGGTGTTCATTGCTGACTGGAAGAGTCCCAGGAGCAGGCCATGCTGAACCCGTGAGGTTGGGCTTGGAGGGGGCTGACTCGGGTGGGAGTGTCTGCCACAGACTGCACAGTGGGAAAAGTTCAAAGCCCTTCTGCTCTTTCCATGCTCCTTGTTGGCTCCTTTCTTTAGTCTGTATTACCTGGAACAAAATCACCTAGGCAAATCCTAGCTGGGTCCCCATTTGTTTTGTTCAGGACCTAGATGAGATTTGGAGGACCTCGTAGAGCAATCTGGGTGGGCTCCTCAGGCCCCCAGTGGTGTGGTGGGCTCTCTCTGTTGGAGTCAGCATTCTGCCCTGTATCAAGGAGCCTTGTTATATATGCTGCCTCTGTGTGTGTCTGTATTTTTTTCCCCCCACTACTGGGAATTGGATCACAGATCTCCCCACTGAACTATATCCCCAGCCCTTTTTTTTATTTTTTATTTTGAGATAAGGTCTTGCCAAGTCATTAGGTTGCATAGAGTGGACTTGAGCATGTGATCCTCCTGTTTCAGGCTCCCAGAGTGCTAGGATTACAGGTGTGTGCCACAAAGCCCATTTTATGTGTGTATTTCTATACGTACACAGGCATGCATGTGTATAAATGTGCATGTGTATTTATATACATTTGTATATTTGCATTTAATTTTTAATTTTTTTATTTTAGAAAGCAAAACAGAAAAAGGGATAAAAATAATACAGAATTTAAAAAAACAACAGTAAGAAATCAACAGACCAATTTGTGCTGTCATTGTTTAATTGATCATTTTTTATGCCTAGATCTTGTAACCTGAACAACTACCTCTAAGATAGCAATATGGAATGTATTAACTAGTGTCGCATTTAATTTTTAAATAGTAAATAACCTTGTACTATACATTCATTCCTTAATTTGTCAGGGTTTCCCCTACACACTGCATATGTAAACTCCCCCCCCCGCCCCCATTCCCAGTTAGGTGGTCCTGAGGGAGCTTCTGTTACTTCCCAGGTGCTTGGGGAAACCCTAGCAGCTAGCCAAAAACATTAGTGCTCTTTGAGTTCTTGCATCCCCTTTCATGCTTATTTTGTCACATAGTCCTTATAGATACTATCTATGTGCCTGTCTCCAGCCCTGCCACTTACTTAATTTGGGTTCAGAAACCAGATACCAAACCTATCAGACTAGTGAATAAAAGAAACTTAATTAAGTATGTTTCCAGAGAAGACCAAAAGGGCTTTTCAGTGAGAAAGGTGGTGGTGGGGTTTGTGCAAGCTGTGTGCGTATGACTTGGTTGGATGGAGACATTTGTGTTTTCTGTGGTCCTATTGTGTCTCAGCTGGGTGAAGATTCCTGCCTGCTTGTAAAGTGGCTTCTGACAGGGGTAGGATGTTACTGTAATTCACCTCTCTGAAGAATATAGAAAGGCTTTTAATGACAGCCTGCTGGAAGCCATTCCTTATGTCTGCCTCAATTCAATGTGATATATTCTTTTCTCTTTAGTTGCTATAAATATATCTTATTTCCAGTGAGATGTTTTTAAAGAATCTGAGTTTAAATGAAAGATCTGACTTCAGTTCCTCAAGCAAGGAGTTCAGTTACAAAGATGAGATTTTAGGGATATGAGTGCATGAAGGCAAGAGAATAAAAGGGCAGCCCAAGTGTTGTTTTCTTTGTTTCTCCCAAGACTTGGTTCACCATCTGGCTGTTTTCCAGGGAAGCTTAATAGGATCCTGGTACAGATCAGTGGAATCTTGAGCTTGGGGAGCCAGCTCAGCATCATTTTATACTCCCTATGGTGGAGCCCCAGGCCACTGAGACATCAGTTGTCTTCTGCCAGGTGCCTGGTGTTACCACAAATAAATTAATTTCAATACTAAGCTTTGGGGATGTGTTTCAGGGAGTACACGTGTATGTCCACACAGGCATAGTGCTGCACCCAAGGTCTGCTTTATTCCTGAGACTCTGGCCTCTCCCTGGAGGCTGAGTTGTGTTCAGCCCTCAGGAAGAGTGAGGTTAAGCTCCTGTTATTCAGAGCACCCCCATTCTCCACAGTGCACTCAGTCCACAGACGTCCTGGCCTGTAGTGATCACACTCTGTGATCTCCAGATTCTCTGTCATGCCCAACTCCGTAGCTTTGACCAAGTAAAACACAAGACTTGGCCAGCTTGCTAGCAAATCACATTCCTCCAAGTAGCTAATGCTTGGAGGCCGGGGCAGAATTGGAACTGCACTGGTAAGGGAAAAACTTTATCTTACAGTTACTATTATCTCCTTTGATTGGACAAGCAGTCCAGGGGCTCAGAAGGTCAAGTGGTTTGCCTAACCCCATACACCTTGTCCAGTAAGTGACATGACTGATCCTTCAGTTGGGCTCCCTGCCACCCTCTTCTTCTGGCTGCCTCCTGGGGAAGTCTCTTTGCCCCATTCCGTTGGGATATTTATTAAGATTCCTTGTCCTATACTACGTAAGACATAGATATATGACCCAAGATGGATCAGTTGAATGCTCTCATTCTCGAATTTAATCAAGAGCTGAATACTGGGAGATCCAAGAATGATTAGAGGACTGAAAAGCCCACATTTCTATCTAAATCTGGGTCCTCAGCATCCAGAGCCTTCCAGTAAATTCTACTTTTGCCTTAGTTATCCAGAGTCAAGTCCTGTTTCTTTGTGACAATAGTCAATTTACAGTTGGCTGTAACTAAGTCTGTGAGACACTGTCAATGTAGACTCTTTCCTCTTGGTCTATAACACCTCTAACCTGGAGGCAGCCGGTGAATTCATGGCCATGGCCCCTTTGAACCTTGCTGACGTCTCAGCATAGCCACCAAATGACAAGTACCTGCCTCTGAAAATAGGAGCCCTCCTCATAAATCCGATAGATACTTGGTGCTGGGGATCTTGGGATGAATGTGCTGTCAACTGCCTTGATTTTTCCTTAGGTGTCAGTCTGGAAAATTCGAGCAATCTGACTTGTCAGAGCTAATTCTGACTAATGTTCACAGAAGACAGGCTGCTGAGCAGTCTGGTCAAGTTGTTTTAGGAAGAGAGAGAGAGAGAGGGAGAAGAGGGGAGGGGAAGGGAGAGGGAGAAGAGGCGGGGAAAACATGCTGGCTGGGATTCAGTGGAGTATTTTGATGAATAGAATCTAGTATGTAGCAGTTTCAAAAATACCCACTCACTCACTAATTCATCAGCCTCTTACCCAGTCTTGTTTCTAGAAGCTCTCCCTCTCCCTCTATCAGGTATAGGCAGATGGTCTTTTGGCCTATACCTGCTGACTGATGTTCCCCAAAGCAGGGCTTTTTGCCAGAGTTGTGACCTTTACCTAGGCTTGGTCTTCAAGCAAAAAGGAGGTGGGGGACAGAAAGAGGGGAGTCCTAGGCTGGCCTCAGGCATTTCCAGAGTTGTTGCTCAGGTTGTACCTTTGCTTGAAGCTCAGAGTGTGGGGGTTGCATCGTGAGAAGCCCCCATCTCCAGCATGTCCTTTCTCTGGTGGGTGGTTCCAGGTACCTCTGTCCAGTTTGGGTCACTTTCATGTTGGGAGTTGATCTAGAAATAGATAAGCATGTGGAAGTATCCCCTTTAGCAATCCTTGAGAACCATTTCTTGACAGCTACCATTCAACTCTAGGTAATTTTAGGTTTCCAGAGTGACTGTTGTATTCAGAACAAAAGCTCCTATTTGGGGCCAGTGTTGAATGAAGACAGGTCCAATTCTGTGGAACACTTAGCTCTGACTGATCTGAATGAGCTGGTGATCTTGGGCAAGTCACTTCAATTCTGAGTTTCCTCAGCTGTTTAAAAAGATGAGATAAGTGTGTCACAACAGGCCATCACCATCCTTAGGTTTTCTTGCACCTTCAAAGTTAGAAGAATGGGGCTGGGGATCTAGCTCAGTGGTCTAAGCGCCTGCCTGGCAAGCGCAAGTTCGTGAGTTCAATCCCCGGTGCCGCAAAGTTAGAAGAATGTATGGTCTCTGCAGTTTATTATCCCAGACTCTTAAATTGTTTCCAGTAAAACTTGAACAAAATACAACCATTTAATGATACATCAAAAAACTGTATGTAGTACCTCTTTATTAAAATATGTCTGTTATGTACATGTGCATTCACAGACACATCTATATTTATATATGATAGATGTCTGTATATGTGTGTGTATACGTATGTGTGGTATCTTAAACTATTTTATTGTTGTAATTCATATAAATTAAAACATGACTGTATTTATACCAAATCACAAATAGAGGAAAACAAACTCTGATGGTCTTTTTTCCAGCTACCTGCCTCTGGCTTTAGAGACAGTTTGACCCCCTGTTCTAGCACTGCTTGTCACTGCATTCTGCATTGTATGGAACAGGTGTACAGACTGCCTTGTTGAATTTGAGAGCTTTATAGGGCTTCTCTGAAATTCAAGAGACTTTTTAAATTGTGCTAACACAGTTGGGGAGCCCTTTGGGCCCAGATTTCCATGGCTTACACAGTCTGTCCATGCTTGGGGACACTCATTTCTCTCTCCCTCTGTCATCTGTACACACTTGCTGTGGTTTTAGATCCCACCAGTGTATTTATTTCCTTGTGCTGATAGATTGATTGCTTTGAGGGGGGTTAGGTGGCTCTCATGCCTCATCTTCCTTGGAGAAGACTATCCCATGGTCACAGCACCAGCTGTGTACCAGAACTTTCCCTAATACTGTGCAACAGGGACAAAGCTGCCGTTGGTGTCCCCAAACCCCAGTGTCCAGTTTTCAAGTTCATGCAAACAGCTTAATTGTTCTCCATGATAGGTTTTATCTTAAGAATATATTATACATTGAGCTTCTTAGAAACATTTGGAAGCCACAGACATAGTGATAAAGGCACAGATTTTAGAGGCAAACAGTTTGGATTTGAGCCCTGCTTCCCATCCTTTCCTAATTACATGGCCTTGGACAAAAGTGTCTCTAAGCCATAATTGTCTCATCTGTATAATGGAACTACTCTTCAGCAGGCTGGATATGTTTGAAGATTATAGATAAGTATACAAATGGCCTAGTCCAGGGCCTGACACATAACAAAATATTCAACAATTGGTAGCATGTTGAGAATTAGTCACTGTATTTCATGTTTGGCCATGAAGAATATAGATAATTGTGTATGCATATTTACTTATATACATCTGAGCATAGCATCTGTCTACCAGGGAAATGTATTTTCTCATACTTTAGAGATGTTTTAGCAGATTGTAGTGACAACATTGCTCTTTCTGATGCATATTTGTGGCAAATTAAATTAATTTTTTCTTTGCTTCATTTTTCAAATATGTGGAACCTTAACAGTAATTTCTTGTACTTTAGTTTCTTCTAATGGTGAAAAAAAAATCTTAACAGCTGATGGGAATTGCCTTTATGCATTGAGACTCCAAAATGCTGCTTTGTTTTTATGGACAGACTCTTTGTGGGTGGACTGCAGAAATTCTTGCTGTTGGAAATGTTTTTAAGCCCCTGGGAAACTGAGTAGGGAAAAAAGAGCTAATTAAAAAAGCTGCCATCCGCCTCCTCTAATTAACTCGCTCCCTGCTCCCGGGAGAGGGCACAGGAATATGAAAACAAGGCAGGCAGCACCGGAAGTGAATGCCGTTCTGTGGTCACTGGTGTGCCTTGCTGTTTTGAGGCAGAGGCAGTTCATAGTAAACAGGCGAGGAAGGCCAAAGGGGCTTGGCATGCCCTGCCCCGTCCACCTCGAACACCGTCTCCCATGCAGGCTGGGGTGAACAGTGGTCTCCTGGAGCAGGTGTGCATCCCGGCAGCTGCAGCAACAGAGACTTCATTGGAATTCAGCAGCTAGAACCCAAGAGCATCTGGCCGTCCCTATTCCTGTGCTGTTGAGAAAGACCAGGGCCCTTTGTGCTCCAAAGCCACGTGTTGTCAGTGCCAGGGATGCAAAAGCCAGGGATACAAGCATTCAGTCCCTCTCCTTGTGTCTCAGTTTGAGCCAGGCAGCCTGGGGCCTCTGGACCCTGGAGAAGAAGCTCATAGCATTTGTGGCTGGTGATGTGGCTTTTTTTGTTCCAACAAAAAGGATTCAGACCTGAGATACCAGTGAGCGGATTAGGGGTGGGAATTTGGGGGACAGAGGCTATTCTTCGGTGGAGATGGCATTTGGCTCCTGGCAGATGTGGTCCCCCGTGGAATGGGGCCGGTGGCTGTGGACAGTGGTGAGCAGAAGTGGAAACTCTAGGCTGCTAGCTCTTCAAGGAAGCGCCGGAAAGAGGCAAGTTGGCTTTGTGCGTCTTGTAAACACTGCTCTCGATGTGATAGTGCTGGGGGCTGGGGTAAGAAATGGCTTCCAGGGCTATATCCTGGGCCCACCAAAGAGATCTGGGCTCAGTTCTGCGATATCCTTGTGTTTTCCATACCTGTAAACAGGCTGCAGAACTTTAGGTACCTGTATCTGTTGTGCAAACATGGATGAATAAAAAATTGTCCCTGTAAACGAAAGCTTAAGCTTGTTAGTATTAATGTATGTGTAAACAGTCAGTTCCTCCCCTGTTGTGTTTGCATGAATTAAGTATTTATTCATGAAATTTAATACTATGCTGTCTGGGGCTCATTGGCTCCATCGAAAGCAGCTCTGATGTTTCTGCTGATCTCTTCAGGTCCCTGGAGGGCTTTGTGGCTGACTGGAGGAGCCAAGGTCCTTGGGAGTTGTGTGTTGGTATCTTTGGCACTGATAAAATGAGTTGCCCACAAAAAAGTTGTAAAAACAATATTGATATAGATTTTCTACAAGAAACTCATCAAATAGCGACTTTCTCTGCTCCTAGCAGATAATGGAGGGATGGGTTTGGTTCCTGGCGCTGTCAGACGGGTGATGGTCTTTAGTAAATAGTGATCTGTACCAAGGTTACTGGTCCTTTGACCCTATAGGAACTCAGCAGAATGATCATCTCTGAGGTTCAAGTGATGTGGCAGTGATGCGTGTGCAGCCCTGCGCAGCCCATCACTGTATGCTCTTTCTTACCTGGGGTGTCACTTTCTAATTCCAGTCTTCACTGCATTGGCCTGCTGAGATCATTTGTGCCAAGCTGAAATTCTAAGTATCCACCCATTTGGTGGTTGACCTCCCCAGTGCAGATGAATCCGTCCGTACTTGGGTCTGTTTAAACCATTTCCAGACGGGAAGCAGCCTGCTGCTGTTGCTTCCTTCTGGCTTTCCCTGCAGGGAAGGATGGGCCCTGGCTCAAACAGTACCTTGAGCCATGGGGCCGCTGCCTTCTGGCCTCAGTCAGGCACACAGTGTGCCATGACTGGAAGAGCTTTATCCTCCTGGTTCATGTCGAGCAGCCAGTGGAAGCAGGTTGGGGAGAAAGGCTGCCTTTAGCCCAGGGCAGGGTTTTGGCCACTATCTTCTGGACTTTTAGTCCAGCTGTCTGTGTGAAGAAGTTTCCTTGCATGTGGATTTTCCTGCAGACCAATGAGGGTCATGTTCGTACCTGTGTGGTTGACAGATTGTACTTTGTGACTTGTCTGACCCAGCCTCTGCTGGCATTCATTCATTCATTCATTCATTCAACAGATTCATTCTTTACCTCCTATTTTAGGCTCAGAGATGGTGTGATTTAAAAAAAGGCTGGCTGTCCTCCTGGCATTTTCAACCTAGTGGAGGACAAAGAAGTGGGATTATGAAGTGAACGAATCTATGCTAACAACTTAAAAGAAATGCTGGGAAGAGCCGGGCGTGGTGGCTCACGCCTGTAATCCCAGCACTCGGGAGGCTGAGATAGGTGGATCGTTGTGAGTTCGAGACCAGCCTGAGCTACAAAGTGAGCTCAAGGCCAGCCTGAACGGCATAGTGAGACCCTGTCTCAAAACCAGGGCTGGGGATCTAGCTCAGCGGTCTAAGCGCCTGCCCGGCAAGCGCAAGGTTGTGAGTTCAATCCCCGGTGCCACAAAAAAAAAAATGCTGGGAAGGCAGGGAAGTGGAGAGAATGGTGGGGTGAAGTGGGAAGATGGTGAATGGAGATGTAATTTCATAAGGTAGAGATTCTAGGAGGTGTAACGCATAGACTACCTCTAGATTTGTTGGACTGAATTGATGAAATAGTGGGTGCCAAAGTCCTTTGTGTATATTTGCTACTGAGGTGAGAAGTGTGTGTTTTGAGTAGAGCTGAGTTCAAAGAACATGCCATTTGGGTACAATCAAGGGTCGTGGTAAGATTCCGCTTTGGGAATTATGCCACCAGATGACTTTCCTTACATGTTACCCTACACATTGAATCAGCCAGTGAGCCTGCGTCCACCATCCCTGGGTCAGAAACTTGCCTTGCTCAGCGCAATTGCACCTTGGCCTTTGTCTAACCTGTGTTTCTCTTCTCTCTCCACCAGGAGTTCGGACTCTGAAGAAGCATTTGAGACCCCGGAGTCAACAACCCCTGTTAAAGCTCCACCGGCCCCACCCCCACCACCCCCTGAAGTTATCTCAGAACCTGAGGTCAGCGTGCCGCCAGCCCCAGAAGAGCCAGGTAACCAAGGGTCAGGAGCCCAGAGGAGAGTGTGGTGCCTCTTCCTGGAGCTCTGCTTGAGGTAGAGAGCCACCCCAGTGGGCAGAGAGGTGGCTCTCTGAATAGTTCACATCCTGCAGCATGGGGTCTCTTGGGTGTGGACTGTTTTTCATATATTTTGTGGTTATTCAAGAAGCAGACAGGGTGGGTTGTGCTGGGTGTGTTTTTCGTGTTTATCTACTTCTTTCGCTCTGAGGGCCTCTCTCTTGAACGCTTAGATGGGTTTGAAGGCTGTGGGCAAGGAAGATTCCAACAGGGACTTAGATTCTGTGTTTGACACCTTGCTACCACAAGAATGCTGGTTCTGGACAGCTTGTGTGACTGTCCTTGTATTCCAAGAATATAGCTCCTGCCAACCCCAGGAGCCAAGACAGGAAGAGAAGAGAGAGTCACGTGAGTCCCTGCTGATTGATCCCTCATTGCCCTTATGTTAACTGATTTTTTTTATCACTTTCCCACATCTTTTCTCTTCTTGTATGATTTAAAATACCTTTAAGTGTCATGTGATATGGTAAACTACGAAACGTGGAGCAGATCTCCTCCCCACTTGTATCCCACTCCCATGGCTCCCCATCTGTGTCCCCCAGTTGTGCCAGGGATTTCGGGATGGGACTGATGGAAAGTCTGATGAGGCCTGTAAGGAAATGCTGGCTGCCAGAAATGGACCTTTAGGTTGCTTAGAAGCAGGTGTTGCTGTCCTTTGACCTGGACAGATCTGGGCCCACATTTTAGAGGCCCTCGTTCTCACCTTCCTCGAGTCCCGTTCCTACCCATGTAAAATGCTACAGAGCCAACTCCCTCTAGGCCATGTGCTGAATGCCTTCAAGCAGCCCCTTGCAAGGGCCACCTCATTCCCAATCTCGACCTGTCTTTCTGGGGGTACTGTGCTTGCAGAGGAGCCAAGGATGGGGCTGGAACCTCTAGGCCTGGTCATCCACAGTGGGGCTTGAGGCATCTGCAGGTGAGGGGTGGAGTCGGCAGTGGGAGAAACAGACAGACTGAAGGTGGAACTCTGTTTGTCCTCTTGCCCTGGCCAGGAGCCAGGCAGGCTGTAAAATATAGTAACATCTTGGTCTTGATGTTAGTTTTAGAAAAAAATGAGTGGAATTTGAGCAGGTCAGTGATCGAGAAAGGATATATGCCAGGGCTTTGTTCCTAAACAGGTAAGATCCCCTGTGTCAGGGAAAGAGGGCAAGGCCTTTTCGTGAGAGCAGATGCCCTCACTCCAGTCTGGCACATGAAATTTTCATATTCTGTCTTCTGACAGCTCATCCACCACCAGCAGAAGCCAGATAATGCTGAGTCAGTGTAGACGCTGGGCTCTGAGAGGATAATGATTATCTTGATTATCTGATTTTATGGTGGAGCAGAGCCAGCAAGGCTGCTTACTGTTCTTAGAGAGTCATTTTCATTCTCTCCTTTATTTCATATAATAACGCTTATTAAAAATGTATTTTTTATACTACTTCTACAAATTTGCCCACAGTTTTTAACAGAAAGTAGCTAGATAACAGACACGTTGTGATCCTTAGGTTAGGTCAAGACATGTGATTAAGTCCTGTGTGGGGGACTTAGGATTTTTCTCTGTCAGATGCCCTAACTACTCCTGGGAGAAGTAGTTCCTACTTCTCTTTGTTGTTGTTGTTGTTTTTTTCCTTGTGGTTGACTTCTTCTTCAACAGAACAGAGAACAGTCTCCGTTCTTAAACCACACACATCTCTTTCTTAGATGACCATTAATAAAAGAATGGCATTATAGAGGATCAGGGATAACTCCCACCAGGGAAAGATTGAAGATGTTGATTGCCATTGAGTGACACTCCCTGAGATCCTTTGATTGTGGGTATTGAGTCTTTGAACAGGAAAGACAAGGACTTTACAGTTTTTGAAAAATTGCGGTATGAATTAATAGTTCACCAGTGTGAGGATTACACAATAAAAAGACGTAAAGTTGGCATTGTGTTTATTCAAAGCACCTCAGGAGTGCTGTGTGTAAAAGTGTATTTGATTTGCTGCCCTTGTTAGAAATTACCTCCCAGAAGTAGCATTCTGCAGATCCACATGGGGCATGGCAACGGCATGGAGAGGCAGTTAGGTTTGCTTGTGTATGGGGCCGTAGGAGGGGAAAGGTTTGCTCTGAGAACCATGGGAAAGAAAAGGCAGGAGAGGAAATCTATTGTTTACTTTTCCTCTGTGGAGTGTTTGGAACATTACTAAAGCTACTGAAGGAACCACATGAAATAATAGATAAGAACTTTGGCTATGAATAAAGACATTTTTTACTCCTGGAAACCTACACTTTACAAAACAGTCACTCACTGTGTGTTGGGTCCTGTCATCATGTTTGCGCTCCCTGGGACCAAAGGACAGATGCTGGGTGCTCACCTTGCACCTTCTCCCATCTAGGGTGGGCCAGGGCCCAGTTCATCAGAGCCCAGTTTTCTTATCTGTAAATGAAGAGAACGACTTGAGAGTTCTCTTCCCTCTTCCCTCCATGGTTCTGTGAGTGGAACACTTAAGTAATATAGAGTGACTCTGTTATTACAACTCAGATCTGGCCACTGGGAGACATAGTTCAGTGTCACATGGTTTTATAATAGCTCCTATTTATGCCTCTGCCTGTGTCAGGCCAGTGACAGCACTTTCGTGTGTTTCATCTGCTGCCCACTTCCCTCTCCTGTGATGTTAGGGACCTCGGCTGTGGTCTTGCAGCAAGTGAGGGGCTCCGGGGTTGGAGCTCAGCTCTCCACCTCCACTCCGACTCCTTTCAACATGGAAACCAGGTTCGGGAACAGGAGCAGCCGGCCACTGTGCTCCCTGCCACTGCTGGTCCTGTGTGGGTGCTAAGCTAGAGGTCATGTGCTTGCCGAGTGAGGTTTGGGTGTGTGCAGGTGGAGCCTTGCACCAGCTGTCCTGAGAGCTGCAGCCTGGGTTGCACCTTGAGCCCCAGGATGGGAGCAAAGCATTGTCAGCAGGGTGCTCACAGTGATTTGGGGGAGCCAGCCCTCCCTCTGGGATGCCTTTCTCCCCTGGGGATGAAGCTTGTGTAGTTACTCTTGGAAGGAGACTGCCGAGCCTGGGGAAGGGGCCCTGTGGGGGAGGGGCTTGGTGATAAGTGGAGGTGCCCTGTGACTTGCATTCCTGCACCTTTCCTTGCTCCCCAGGAGGTATTGGCCCTGATTGTGGGTGGCTGTTTTCATGTTGACTCAGACAGGAGCTCAGTGCCAGGCCTGGCTGCAGAGCACCTAGTGGTTTTTGTTTCCACTGGACCCACTACTGGAACCGTGTTGCCATCCACACCGTCACTTGCTTTTTTGTCTCCTATGAGGGATCCACACATGAGTGCTCCCCACAGAGTCTCCTGGTATATGACCCGGAATCCCAGAGCCCAACTAACTGAAGACCCGTCCCATCCTTGGGCAGGGCTGCAGGCAGCAGGTGTCACTGGCATGTGCAAGATTTAGGGGGCCATGGCCACTGTTTCCTACTGTCCCTTGGGCTAGGTGCTTATGTGGCTGTCCCACTTCATCCTCTTAATAAGACCTGGTTTACAGCTGAGTCTCAGGGAGGTCCAGTAACTTGTGCAGGGTTACATATGATCATAGTCCGTGCTAACTGCTGTAACAAAATCCCATAGTCCAGGTGGGATAGAACTTTACTGCTCATGTCACGGAGACTGGAAATTTCCAAGTCAAGGCAGCTACAGGTTTGGTGTCTGGCAAGGGCCAATTCATGGTTCATAGCTACCAGGCAGAGGGACAAGCAAGCTGTCTGGGGCCTCTTGTATAAGGGCATTAATCTCATTCTTGACGCTGACTCAATGAAATCACCTCCCCAAACTCCTCCCTCTTTATATCATCATCTCAAGAGTGAGGATTTCAGTGTGAGAATTTGGGGTTGGGAGAACAGAGACATTCAGGCCACAGCACAGGGTGAACTGAGGGTCAGGGCTTCTCGGACTCAGGTCTGTTTGCCACAGATTCTTGGACCGTCCTTAATGAACAGTGAGGGCAGCTGGGGACTCTGACATGCAGCCAAGCTTGAGGACAATTGTGTGTAAGGGGAAGCACCCAGGTGGGCATGTTAGTGCTTGCTGGTGGTGGTGGATATTGCCTAGGCAGAGGTCAGCTCTACACCTTGACCCTGGCCATTGAGCCAGGCACATGCGAGGCCCACTGCTGCCATACTCAAATCCCCTTCACCATAGGCCAGAGAAACAGTAGGGAAATCAGGGGCTGTGTGACAGATGAAGAAGAATGAGACGATGGTGACTTCATCTTTCTATCTATGGTGGCTGTCTGGGAACCCTGGATGGGGACATCAAGAACTGCCCTAACTAAAGGCATGTCATTTAGCTGCTCACAAGGTGCACCATGGTGAAAACAATCTGATTTTCCTAAAGAGAGTTTCTCCAGCAGAGTTAGCATGGTCGATTGTATTACAGAAATGTCTGGTTCAGCAGTTTGCCCTCTGGGAACTGATTGGGGTTTGGGAACAGACATGCCAGAGCCAGACAGACACCCAGGAAGCAGTGGAACTCACCACCCACTGGAGCATGTCTTCCATCTCTGAGGTCTCCAGGAGAGAATGGACACTGTCCAGTTCAGAGAGAGTGAGTGGTCTTAGCACAGGCTTCCTGCTGCTCTTGCTGGCCTGCTGGGGCTTAGTTCCTTGACCTTTGTCAACCTGCATTTGGCAGCACATCCGGGGAAGGAATGTACCACTGGTAGGCATCTGCCTGTCACCCCTGTAGCCCTGACACTTTAGCCTCTGAGGGCAGAGTCCTGATAAGAAGTTGGAGCTCAGCCTTAAGACAGTGCATGCCTGTCCAAGGTCACCTTCAAAACTCAGAACTGAAATGTTGCTCACTGGAGGTTTTAAGGGCTGGGACAGACCCAGATGGGATGCAAGTGGGGTGAGCCATCCCAGCCCCAGGCATCCCTGCTCACAGGCTCAACCCCAGTGCCTGTTAAAATAAGGATTCCGAGTCTTAACCCTGCTGATCTTTTCAGAATGGGATGGATAGATGGGTGGGTAGACAATGGTCTGGGGTTTTGATGAGTGTCCCAAGTGTGTCTTGGGAAACATTGAATTCATCATAGTGTTTCTCTGATTTTCCTGCAGCTACCAGTAAAATGCTACTTGAAAACCAAGTAATACTATATTTACAGCTGCTTAAAATAGAGACTTTTACCCAGAATAAACATTATTAATTGCCGTGGATTGTGACTTACATACTTAGAAGATGTACAACTGTGCTTCATGTGTGCCCTTGATTGATTGGTAGGTTAAGTATCTGGGCATCTCAGGGCA
>RJWT010023402.1:0-16826 GCA_004365215.1 Cuniculus paca | reverse complement strand
TTCACAGGGAAATGCAAGAGGTCACAGCAAGGATGGAGTATGAGCGACAAAAAATGCTACCCTTGGCATCACCTTTCAGACGCACAGTGATGTAGGTGGTTTCAGAAGATGAAAGCACCTAAGAGAGAGGGAAGGAAAAGCTTGGAAAAAGAGGGAGATAATGGTGGTTTAAAGCCCTCAGTGAAAGGAAACAAAGGAGTGAGTTGGTAGAGAGAAAGGGAGCTTGCATGGCACCGTAGAGATCCTGTTTGTTGGCCCAAATTCCTTAGAGCTAAATGGCTTCCAAGTTCACAAATGTTGCATTGCATGAAACCAAGGCTGAACACATATCACATCTGACACATCCACATGGGAGACACAGCAGGTACAGATGCACTCACCTATGCCTGCCTCCAGGCAGTAACAGAGCTCCCCACCTGCTTCCAATGACAGCCATCATAGCCTACCATTCCACACGCTCCAGTGATAACCACCATACTCCGCTTCCCTCTAGAATCCAGTGATAGCCTCCATAGCCCCCCTTCCATCCTGACCCTTCAGTGATAACATCAGAGCCCCCGCTATGTGGCCCGAGCCTCCTTGCTGACCCCCAGGGTATTGGAAGTCAGGAAGATGCTTCCAGGCCAGTAGTTTCTGGAAGTGCCTCACTGTATCTAAGAACTTCACTATTACCTGATCTAAGCCTTGTTAGCTACACCTTCTGTGCGGACCTCGGTCAGCCCCTGTCTCTAAGACTGAGCATTGATGTCCTCGGGACTCCACCGCCTCACACAGAAGGGTCTGCTCTGTGTGGGCATTTTGCCCCAGAACCCACATAACTATGGCACGCAGCACATCTGGACAGGTCCTCACATGCACAAGCCCAGTCTACCCCCTTCACCACGGAAATGGCTCATCTGAAAATACCAGTGAAACCCAGAAACCTGCCTCACAGCCTTTCTTCACCCTCCAGCTCCTATCTCTTTTCTGTGTGTCTTCGAACTTTAGAAAACACAGCTGCAGTCACATCCATCCCTCCAATGTTTGTTGGTTCCCTATGACCTGGGTATCTGCTCTATGCAACCTCCCCACGTTAATGCACCTGCCGAATCCAAACACACATTGCTGAGTCTGCTGTCACGGCACTAGCTCAGGAAGTATACTATCTTTAAATTACTTACTTGTTGTTTGCAAATAGAAAGTGCACAGATCCTCCTAAGATCAGGGATCCATAACTGAAGAGCATTAAAAATAAAAGCCAGAATAGCACCAAACAATATTAAGAAAACATAAAACTATTTATTTGGAAATATTCATCATATTATATATCAGCAAGACAAACTGATACGATGAATTTTCACCTATTTGCTATTATACATACTTGCTTATCCTTTACTCTGAAGGATTTCCCACACCCTACATCAAATTTCTACAACTCCTTAGAAACATATGTTCATGTAACACTTCTATGGCTGACCCAAAAATGTTTCTTCAATTCACACTTCTCGGCAGTGCTTATTGCTGAAATCTGACATAGACTTTGAATGCTGTCTTATTGTTTGCTTTTCTCCAAAAACCTGTTTAAAATGTGCAGAACTATGCTAAGACAAAGGGTACACGGGTGGCAGAGATCACCCTGAAGTGCAAGGAGGATGAAGGCAGCCATGTGACCCACTGCCCATGGGCAGGTACCTACACATGCTGGGGAGCTGAAGCACCCGGCAGCCCTGCCTGGCAATGGGGACAGGATCAACTGAATAGCTTGGCGGGGTGGTTCAGCTTCTCTGAATTTTACCCCACTCCTGCTTCCTGAGATCCTTTCCGGAATAAACAACCCAGCCTGTGGCTTTACTTCTGGATCTGCTTTCCTGAAAACCCAAAAGAATAAGGAAACAGCATCATTGTATTTGCTAAGCTTCTCTACACTTAGCTGCTGTCCTCTAGGAAGGTGCTAATCTAGGCCCTGCTGGAGGGCTCTGCTCTGTCCTGTCTGCCCACGCTTCTTCTCTCCCCCGGGGTCTCCTGTCTCTTTCAGACTTACCCGGAAACTCAGTACCCAGCAGATGAGCACGGTGCTCTGCTCTGGTCTCCATCCAGTTCCGAGTAACTCACAAGGCTTTGTAGTGCAATTGCTTTCCGAAGTGCTGAAAAAGCCCAGCTTCTTGAACTGCAGAAATCAGCTTCCCGAAAGACAAAAATCAGCGGATAATGACTCCCCAGCGTCCCAGTTCTCTGGCTCTAGTAGATCCCCACAGAGAGGAGGGTGTCAGGGAAGCTTTCCTTTCTAACATGTATGGATACAGCCCTGTGTACCCGAGAAAGCATAGCAACATCTGCTTGGGTTTTATGTAACAGTTTCTCTCTTAAGTAAGTTGGACTGATGGAGATTCAAGTGCATATGAAAATAACACCAAAAGCCACCAAGGGTGACTATATATATATATATATGAATGATATAATTTACAGGGAGAATCAAACCCAGTTCCTTACATTGAACTACACTCCCAGTCTCTCTCTCTATATATATAATTTTTTTTTGATCCCTCTGGGGTCTACCTCCCAGAGTGCTACTTACCAGCCTGGACCACCACACCCAGCCAGAGCTGCTCAGCCAGTCAGAAGTAGCAAGGTTGCAGCCATCAGCTCTGAGAACTGTGAAAAGCTTCAGAGGGGGACGCTCTGCCGGCCGGCCTCCCAGCACCGCTGTGAAAGTGCGCTGTGTGGTGCAGGTTTAGTGAGTTTATGTCAACAATGTACGATATCAAGTTATTGTTCCTAGCAGGTACGCACCATTCTCCACCTCCACAATGACGGGAGGCCAAAGACTTTTTATACCCAGATGAACATATAAATCAGAAAGTAATCAGGTATCAATTAGAAAGAAATTAAAAATAACTGATCCCTCCCTGGAGATCCCAAGTTTGTGAGCTGGTCAAGATCAGAAAGAGCAGAGAAGCCCGATGTACTGTGTACGCTGAGATGCTAATACACCAACCTCTCAGGCTCTGAGGTCAGACAAGAAGCCAGTTTTAGGGCAGAATAAGTAAAACACTGTGGTGTTTGGTGGCATTAATTACTGGGTGTGTCTTCCTTGGGTAGAGAACAGATCCACAGGTGTGAGCCTGACTAACCACATCGCCCAGGGAAAATACTAAAAGGATGAGGACTTCTTGTTGGGAGGTTGCTTTATGACTCCTGTGTGTTTGTGTTTGTATTTATTTATTTATTAAGCAACCTGACCTTCCTTACTAATTAGCACCTAATGGCAACTTCTATTGGTATTGTATACAGATCATTCAAGGAAGTAATTTGAAAGGTATTAATTAAGCTCTGAAGAGGGATTCTGAAAAACACACACGAAATTTTTTCTGATTCTCTGTGCATATCTGGCCACCTGCCTCCTGTCTCCCCGCCTATTTTCACATTCCTGACATAAGAACATAAAAACAGTGTGTCTGTAACTCTGACACAGTGTATATTTTTTCTCTTTAAAGTACTTTTTTCATTTCAGTTCAGATGATATGATCTAGTTTTTTTTTTCTTTTTTTGAAACTCAGCATTCCTTTTAAATTGTAAGGTTTGTTTTCACACTTGTGATTGCCAGAGGAAGGGGAAAGCAAACGGAGCACATCAGACTTTCCGAGCCAGACCTTATGAGTCACAGTGACAAGGATTAATAGAGATTCATTTGCTTTCCACTTAAAAAGTCCTGATGCTTCAGCAATACCATTGCAGGGCTTGTGAAGGGAAAAGTTATTGTCATCTGCTTTCCCAACGTGCTGTTTCCTGTGGTCTTGCACAGCCCGTTGCTGTCCATGTTGGCAGTTTGCTTTTAGCGGAGTGTTCTCAAGCTACTGTTTTCTAAGAGGGTGCAGCTGGCTAACAGGTCTTGCAAGGAAACATTCCCATGTATCAGCAGGAACATATCATCCATATTCAGAGCTGTTTTGCTGGTTGGTTGGTGGATTTATTTATTTATTTAGCACACAGATTATCACTCTCATTTTAAAATGAAATATTCAATTGATTTTTAAATAAATCATCATAGTACTTTTTTAGACATTTTTATTGAATGATTTATCAAATTGAGTCTTCCCAGGCCTACACAATCAACATTTTTTATTTATCAGATCATTACTTTTAGGAACAATCTGTCCAGTCAGGCATGAAGGCATACGTTTTTGTAATCCCAACATTCTGGGAGGCTGAGGCAGGAGAATTCCAAGCTTGAGCCCAGTTTGTGCAAATTAGAGGCAGTCACACCTTATCTAAAAAATAAAAATGTAAATAAATGCTGAGGCTGTAACTTAGGGATGAGGCCCTGGATTCAATTCCCAGTCCTGAAGAAAAAAAAAAGAATGCTTTGTCTAAACAATTTCTCAGTTTCTTGTCTCTTACTCCAGTAATGGCCATTTGAATGTACCACTTAGCCATCCTTTTTAGTTGGGTGAAAATGCAACAAACTCTTACCCCATCTCACCGTGAAATGGGTCTTAATGACTTAAGCAAGTAGGAAATTACAAGAATTTCAGCAGAATTGAATTTTCTTCTTTAAAGAAATAACTCACTTTTGCACATATTATTTGAAACTGTGTGATTCACATCTGTGACTCAAAAAATCATGAACCAATATTTGCAAACAAGGGAAGAGGGACATTATATTCCAAATATATGCATTAGGTTCCACTAATATTTGAATATACTAACAATGAAATATAAAATTGAAAAATCCTATTTACAGAGCATCAAAAAAAAAAAACCTTAACAAATGTAAAGATAACAAGCAAAAGATCTGATGGTTAAAAACTATAAAACACTGATAGAAGAAGTTGAAGAAAAAAGAATAATCAATGAAATACTATCTCGTTATCAATGTACAGGAAGAACTAATGTTAGAATGTTCATTCTACCTAGAGCAAATCTACATAGTCAATGTAATTCTTATCAAAATTCCAAAGAAACTTCTCACAAATACAAAGAAAACAGTCTTCAAATTTGTGTGGAATCATGGATGGCTCAAATAGCCAAATAAACCCATAATCAAAACAACAGGAACCTGGCATGAACGTAGACATATAAAGCAATGCAGCATAGTAGGAAACCCAGAAATAAAATGCAAAAGGACAGTCTCTTCCAAACTGGTGCTTGGAAAACTCGGTAAACTCACTTAGAATCATAAAATTAAACCCTCGTCTCAACTCAAACAGGAAATCAACTCAGAATGGGTTAAACACTTACGAATAAGAATGGAGCAGTAAAACTACCAGAAAAAGCATTGGAGAAAGTTTAATAATATTTGTCTGGGCAATGCTTAATTGGATCTGAACAAAGAATCAAGGTGGAATAAGCCCTCATATTTAGAAAGAAAGAAATGCTATTTCTGACAACATGGACGTGCATGGAGAACATTACAGTGAATGAAATAAGCCAGCCTCAAAAGACAAAATGCAGCATGACTTCATATATGGAATCTAAACACATTTGGCCCACAGAAGCAGAGTGAATGGGTGGTCATTCAGGGCCTAAGAGGGTTAGGAGATGAGAGAAGGGGGACATTGGTCAGAGAGCACCAAGTTTCAAGTAAAAAGGAAACATAAGGATGACTAAGTTCTAGATACCTATTAGCTTGGTCACTTTAAGAATCTACTGTATATGACAATCGATTCTTTCTTAACTGTTCTTATTACAACCAAAAATAAGTATGCATAGAGATTGCTCTATTAATTATGATAATTTCACAATGCATATGTACATCAAGACAACACTTCATATGCCATAAGTGCGTATAATTTTTTTCACTGTATCTTTTAAGTAAAGCCAGGAAAAAGTAGATGACTTGAATCAAAAATTAAAAGATTAACAACAAAGATATTTATGAAGTGTATTTCCAGCAGAAACAATTCAAATTAGCTACCATCCTTACACACTTGGGACACAGTCTTTAATCAACACTTTTGTTCACAGGAGTCTGGCCTTGGGAAGTCCATTACTTCTCCACATATACATAGCTCGACACCTGAAAATTGGTTTCTTTTCATAACTCACATGATTTCTGGGAGTTACTGGGTTTGAAGCAGTTGTGTAGTGGATACCAATTGATGGACCATTACATTTGAAAAAACAAATTTTTACTAGGTGAATAGGCTCAGGAAAATTCTGATTTAATGAATTTCTGAGTTCTTATCCTTTAGGAGATTACTAGTGCCTAGATAATTATTTTTTCTAAGAAGATTTGGATTTTCAATATTTCTAGCCCTTTTTTTTCTGCTAAAGTGGAAACTTCTTACTATATTACCATACATTGCATTTCATGTGGCCCTCTCTTTCACCCTTCTCCAGATATGCTTAAGATTAGCAATGCATTCTGATATGGTTCGTGTCTGGATGGCCCCCAAAGCCTCATGCAGTCATGGGAGTGGGCTTTCTGGCGGTGGCTGAATCCAGAGTTTGTGATAGGTTTCTTGTCTAGTGCTGGGATTGGCAGTGTGAGTGCTGAAGCAATATAAGGGAGGGAAAGATACTTGCTCCTCTCTTTTAACCCTTTGGCTCTTGCTGCTTTTGCCATCTTCTGCCACCATGAACTGTTGCTCTCTGCCATAAACCACCCTGCCTTGGAGCCAGTAGATTATACATTTAAACCTCCACAAATTGTGAGCTAAATAAACCTTTCTATGCTTAATTTTGGGCATCAGATATTTTGTCTCAGCATTGAGAGAAAAGTAACAGACACCTTCTGAGCAAAGATCAATGCTATTTCTCATGCCCAACATAAAATGCATAGTAATTATCCAGGATGTAACAAGCTGTTCAGATATGGGACTTAAATTGCCATTTTGTTAACAGACTGACAAGGTAGGGTTCAGATTTTCAGATAGGCTTTAAATTAAGTCAGCGCAGTTAGTGAGTTACTTTGTTATTGATAAACCATCCTCCCAATCATTCCAAAACAACACATTCTGTGTGTTCATTCCAAAACGAGTCAATTCTGTGTGAGGCAGGCCCCTCAAATGTCTCTTCTCCTCCTCTCTACTGTGCTTATGGGGATGATGCTGAATATTTTGTCGATCGTTTTCTATAAGTCCACTCCTTCACTCACCTCCAAAACTGAACAAATATTAAATATTCTCTCTGCAAAATAAGCGCTTTCCAGCCACTCCACAACACCTGTCCACTGACCAATAAATCATGCTCTGTGGCTTCTAGGACTTCATGCAGCATCAGAGTAAGTTCAGAAATGAATGTTACTGTCACTTCATGGCCAGACCTCCTCTCTAGGGTGTTTGCTTCACTAGGAGCAAATCTGCAGGCCCTGTTCAGATGTCCTGGCTCTGTAGGACGGGGACTCTGCTGCTGATATCCTCTGGTCTGACCGTCCACCATTGTCTCCTCTGCAGAACTCAGCTCACTACCAAGAGCTCATGGCTCTGCTGCAACAGGATTAGCAATGGCTTGGACTTCATGGTGGAATGTCATTCCCTGTGTATCTCCAGGAAATCCTTCATCTCATCTCTTTTAGGTATCAGTTCACCTTGCTTTCTCAAAGGGGTCTCCTCTGCCACAAGGTCTAAGATCTATTCCCTTCCAGGTGCAGTCCCCTATTCCTGATTTCTTTCTCTTCCATTGCTTTTATCCTCAAAATTCATACATAAGACCCATTTTCCCTTTACTTCTTGTAGTCTAAGCTCCACAAAAAAGATAAATTTCATCTACTCAGCCCACTATTTTAAACAGGACTTACACTTGTGAGATGCTGAATAATTACTCAATGAAAGGTTGAATAAATGAATGGAAAATATAAATTCTGAATCTACATATGAAAACATTTGATTTATTAAACTATTGAATTAGCTACTGATATGGGATGATTTTAGAATAAACAAACCTTATAATAAATGAAATTTAACCAAACAAGCAACTCAATTACCAAATATGATGAATAGCATTAATTTTATCACTGATAATTTGAACTTGAAATATAATCTTAGGAGAAATGTTCAAAGAATTGAAAAGGAAGACGAGTTATTTTCCATAAAAAAATATACTAATTTATAGTAGAATTATCTTTTTGGTTTCAATATTTTAAAAAATTTATTATAAGAACTAAGCTATAAGAATCAGCTTATTGATTCTTCTCTAATTTCAATAGTGTAATTTTATTTTTAAACATATTTGTTGCTTAAGAGTTAGATCATGTGCTTGTGTCAGATTTTACAAGCCTGATATCAAACCCGTGTAGGAATGCTCCTGTGTACCACATGGGTTGGGTCAAGCAATGCTCAGAGTGAATTCATCAAAATTAGATCATGATAATTAGCAGCTGTAATAGATTTTGACTCTCTCCTGTGGGAGGGCATGTTTCAGACACTCTCTGCTTCATGGAAAGGGTTGTGGTTAGCTCCAGTCTCCGACCCTCTCCTTGGAGGATACTGAGCAGTCTGGAAATAGAAGGTCTTTCACGGGGGTCTGTAATGGACTCTCTGGACTCTGGGTTTTCAGGTGGTAAGGCTGACCATCTCTCACTCTGCCTTTGCGATTCTCTGTAGATGTTCTTTGCTCCAGTTGTCTGCCACTTTTGCTGGTCCCCAAGGGACATAGCATCCCTCTATGGCATTTCCTGTTCTGGAAACTTCTGTCCCCAGATAGGTCCACTGTGAGAACCTAAGATGGTCACATGCTTGTTCTATTTTGGGAGAATTCCCAGAAAGGTATACAATATAGCCTGTGTCCTGCTGAATTGTAGTTCTGTTCTATTTCAACAGAATAGTTTGATTCCTCTTGCAAAGCCATTGTTGTGCTGAACTTTAACTCTGCTAATTGCTCCAGTAGCAAAGAAGCCTTTTTCCAGCTGTCTTCATCACGCTTAATCTCTCTTCGCAGTCATGTACAATGCTTTTCTTTTAGTAGCGTGTGGGACACAGCAAAGATTTGTGAAAAGAACTGCCTCATTGAAATCTTCTCTTTTCATGTTATGAACAATGTCTGTATCCTTTATCAAACTGAGCTTTTCAAAAGATATAGATCAATTCACCAATGATTCCTTTGGGAAATTTATGTTTGTTTTATAATGCAGAATCCATCAGTAATATTTTTATTACTTCATAGGGGTGATTAGGGGTTGTATGAAAGGCTTGAATGTTCTAAGCAAGTATTCTACCAATGTGCTATATTCACAATCCATTTATTTATGTATGCATATATGTATGTATGTGTACACCTATGTCTTAGTTACTTTTCTTTCATTGCTGAGACAAAATACCTGATGCCCAAAATTAAGGAAGGCAAAGTTTATTTAGCTTACAGTTTGTGGAGGTTTCAGTTCATAATCAGCTGGCCCCAAGCAGGGTGGCATGGCAGAGAGGCAACAGTTCATGGAGGTGGAAGTCAGCAAAAGCAACAAGAGCAAATAAAGGGCAGAGCAAGCTTCTCTTCCTCCCTTATATTGTAAGAAGGTTACCTGTCATTAGGTGAGTATAGTCCTTACACCATCTCTATGCCCTCCTCTTGCACAGGCTGAGGATGTTTACCAAGTGAGGACCCTAGCTGCCTGCTGAGTCACTTAAACTCCTAAACTTAAGTTGATACAATGAATCAACCATTACAACATCCTAGGGCATAATCAGCCACCCTAAGGTATGTCCTCTATACCCTAGGATGCAAAACTGCTGAGTCACTTAGTTAAGCTTCTAAAGTTCTCAAGTTGAAACAATGTATCACCTATACAGTAATGGTGGGTATATACTACATAAATGTAGGTATGTGTGACAGTCTTGCCTCCCAAGGAGTTGTACTATCAGGCATGAACCTTTGGAACTGGCAAGAATTTCAGTTTTAAAAAGTTGATGATTTGTTTTTGGTTTATCGTTGACCATAATTATTCACATAAAAGATGGGATTTCTGTTTTAAGTATAAGAAGATATTACACTAAAATATTAGGGAAGCTAACATCTAGAATTCAGTGAAAAGTTGTTGAGGGACAGTTCTGTGTTTAACTATTTAATATTTAAAATAAGAATTTAAAATAAGAACTAACATAAGTTACATACAGTTATTATAACATGTTGTATCCTCCAATGTATTATGTATATGAGTTATAATTATGTAAATGTATATAGCCTATAATTTATGACATTGTATATATCAAATTATTAAATAATTACATAAGCTACATTAATAAAAAGGTGTCTATTCTGATCCTTCATCTTTTTTTTTTTTTTTTTGCGGCACAGGGAATCTATCTCAGGACCTCACACTTACCAGGCAGGTGCTTATACCACTGAGCTAAATCCTGGCCCTTCCTTCATCAGTTTAATTCTATCGAACAATTTTCATGGTTTGAAATATTCAGGATAAATGCTATTTGATACGAATATGAGAAAATGTTAAAGCATTCACATAATTATTTTCCTCTTGAAAATGGAATTTTTATTTCAGGTTCCAGAGAGTGTTGGTTGGTATGTTTTTTCCTCCAAATTTTTTCTTCTTTTTATTTAGCTTGCCTCATTGAAAAATTAACTAGCAATGTTCATAGTGATTTTATAGCTTGATACAAACTCCCGTTATCTTATTTTTTCTAGTGAATAGGATTATTTCTAACATAATTCTGCTCTCATCATTCTTTAAGATGTAGGGACTAGTAGAATGAAGTTGTTTATCCCTAAATACTAAGTTTTCTGGAGCTAGCTACCTGTCCTATAACTTGTAAAAGATCAATGGACCCTAATTTCAGATCTTACTCATGTATTTACTAAGTGATACCATCAAAGAGGATCTTCAACTAGGAACTTCAGACTTGCTTCTTATTTCACCACTGTCAGCATCCCAGGATATATTAATGGATATTTTGTGAATATCTAATTGGAATGCTTATACTCATTTCTCTTTTTCTAATACAGTCTTAATCCTATGTTTAAAACAGTCTTTCTAAACACATCTTTGAAAATCACCTGAAGCTCATGGAACACACGCAAAGGGATCTAAGTTAAGCTTTCAATGCCATTTCAGTCCCTGTAAACAGAGAGGTCCAAATGGTCGTCCACGGACCTCAAAGAACAGAAAGGAGTTGAAAGCCTTGGAACTCTGATCACTTCACTATTATTCCAAAAAGTAGCTCTAGTTGTGTTTGCTTCAGATGCTGGACTCCCAGGAATAATTTTGGATGTACCATGAATCGCTCCACCAGTTTCCCTGGGGAAAAGTAGAAGTCTGAAAAACACAGGGGTCTAAATGAAGTCCAAACAGAAGTGCTTTTTAGTTAACACTGCAGTCTGTCTCTGCCTTCCATTTGCGCTCCTTGGAAACCTTATCTATCCAAAACAAACAAACATCACTAAAATGCCATTAACTACCACAAAGAAATCTCTGCACTTTTTTAACTTCCTCAAGTCTTACAATAACAGCATTGTTAGAAGGCTGTCTCCTGACCACTCAAGTTACTCTTAAATTGAATTCCTTCAGATATTTATTATGATGGTCTTTGCCTATGATTTCCTATCATTGCTGTCATACACTGTGTGCTGTTTGTCACTTAATATGATACTAAACATGTCAGGTTAATTCCCAAGTCGCACTGTGGAGTAATAGAACACTTTGCATCTCCAAGGCTTATCCTATCACTGTGAAGAGTCAGGAAGCGATATTGTATGTGCCCAGTTCATAGTGATGAGCACCTCAGAATAATGGTATGGAGGAGAGAAAATCTACAGTGAATACATTTTTACTGATTTTTTAACTAGGAGTATATTCAGCAATGAGTTTACTCAAACTAAAAGCCCCCAATAAAAACTGGCTCATATACTTTAATAAATCGAGGAATATACCAGACTTTAGTATGCTTTAATGCTATCTATTTTACCTCATCTGGGAAACTTCTCTGAAGTTCTGCTGACTTGGGTGAGTTCTCCTCCAAAGGCTCTCTTGGATCCTGTTCGTGAATCCACCTCAAAAATGTTTCACTGTATATTAAAATATGCCATTTGCTATCCTCAGATCATATGGGAAAAGAAATATGGCTTTTCCTAATGGGTCCCATCACCTAACAAAGAGCTGGTAGAGGCTGAAGCATAAACATTTGCTAAAGGAGTAAATAAACCATAAATTAAACTGGATTTTAAAGTAGCATATTTGGGTTAAATTATAAAACATTCTCATTCCTAAAGAAATGAAAATCTCTAAAATAAATTATAACTCAGCCTTTTAGTACTTGTTTAGCTTACACAATTTTCATATTATTTCTACATTGTTCTCTATATTGGGTTATATAGTCACAGTGCTAATAAATGAATGATTTTACCTAAGGATTGTTTTAAAAATCACATGCATTAATTTGAAGCAGTAATAATATGGTAACTTTACTTTCTCATAGCCTAAATAGGATAATATATTAAAGATAAACCCAATTTATGTAGGTTTCCTCTCCAAAGTTTGTCTACCAATGTTTTTATCACTTGATATTTAAGTCAAATCAAACAATATTACAGTGTAATAAACCCCTCTATATTTATGTATTACTCATATCATATAGACTTGTAACTTCAGATATTTATTTAAAAATTATAAAATTTGTAAACTCATTAGAATGGTTTCTTACAAAATTTTAAACCAGTTTTATCATCAATGATGAAGAAAAGCATATAGTCAAAATTGAATATGCAAATTTTATTATCTATTTTTGTTATTTAATATGCATTTTCAAGACACTCCCCTCAACAACTATTTTAGAATAAGTTGCTTAATGGTTAAGACAGGTCTCATTCCTCCTTTCATCTTTTGTTTCTGACAAGCAGGTGGCCACAGATATTTATCGAGATAGCATGAACTGAGTTAACAAACTCACATCGTTTTTGAAAGCAGCTCGAGGAGACCAAAGTGAAACTTTGGAACGCCATACTCTGGGGCTTTTTGGTATCATACTCAGGATCAAGGTTTTTCTTGGCATGAAAATATTTGTGATCGATATTGTTGACAGTTTTCCCCATGCTGTAGTTAGAAGGGGTGATGTGTACTTGATGGGCAAACTGACGTTGTCAACAGTTTGGCAAGCTATGATCAATGGCAGCTCTGAAATTATGTTCCTGGGGAAAGAGGGAGAGTCGTTGCTTCATTTTGTGGGAGAGTTTGGTTTATTCTGTGTGACTGTTCCGTAAAGTGAGGACCTCTAGGTTTTGTTGTGAGCGCACATCCTCAGTAGCACCAGCATCAGCTCATCAAATACCCGGTATTTGGTCACCTGGCTCACCCAGAGCAGCCTAACTATGAGAAACTGAATCGATCGGGAGCATTTTCTGAAGCATGTATTTAAACATCATACCCTGACACCAAACTAAGTTTCAAAGCTATAAAATAAAAATATGACAAACATATATAGTAATAAATTAAATAGTTGTCACATCAATTAACATTGTGAGACAAAACTGCCTTTAATGGCAATATTGGAATTTCGAAAGTTTCCATGTTAATATAGCATGATTTTTCTCACATAATACAAATGATTGACTTTGAATTGAAGAATGAAAGAGTTTTGTTTTATAATGTGTTTCAAACAATTTAAAACAGCCTTCTTTTCTTATTGTTTTTGTTTTATTAAATTAAGCAATATTTTCCTTTCCACTGCATTCTTTTTACTCCAAAAACAATTAAGCTGATAAGTAAATGCGAGCATTAATCTGTTTGGATAATAGAGGGAAAGACATGTTAGTAAAGGTTTGGGAGACGATTTCACCAACAAATTTTGCTCTTTTAAATATTTCCTTTTGTTATTTAAGGTTTACTTAATAATTGAACTGCTACAATAAGAAATTATATTTGCAAGTTACCGTCCACAGGAGACTTTATCACTTCCATAGAAACGCCTATTATTCAAGTAAGCCTTCCATTATCAGGAATTTCACGGGTTAATGAATTTGTCCTCTTCTCTGCTAGAGAAACAAGTAAAAGGAGCATTTCTGCAATTTGCATTTGTGGATGAAGGAATTCAATGCTATCAAGGGCTAACACCAGTTTTGATGGCCTGCTGGCAGTGGAAATGGAGTGGGTATTCTTGCTGCCTCTCCTTGAGGAAGGAACACAAACGCCCACATTCAGAAGGGTAAAGCTGCAACTTCAAGGCACTCCATTAATTTTCTAGGTCTTCCACGACCAACTCCTGCGAACTGCGTGACTGAAACAACTGTGCCACAGTCGTGGAGGGTAGAAGTCCAAGGTGAAGGACTGGTGCCTTTTGAGGGAGAATTTGCTCCGTGCCCCTGTCCGGCTGCTGCGGTTGCTGGGCACCTGGCCATCACTGGCTTCTGCTCCTGCAGCATCGCTTCTTCTACCTTCCTTCCCGGGGCTCTGCTCCCCATGTGCATGAAGGGGTTCACCTGTGTGCCCGGAGGAGGGCAGCAGTCTTCTCCCATTAGAAGTCACACCCTTCTCCAATGTGACCTCATCTTAACTCGTTTCATCTCAGAGGTCAAGAGCAGATTCATTAATTCACACATGAGGAAGCCAGGACTAGAGGACCCAAGATTGCAGGTTTAAAGCAGGCAATCGCTTATATTCATAGCACCTGTTCTCTCCAATGTAGTAGCAACTTCCACAAAGAAAATAATAAAATAAATAAAATTAAATAAAATAAAAGGGCATAGCAGCCACCTGCATCTTCAGTGAACACAGATTTGAGAACACAGGCAAAATGTTTGTTTAACTGCAAAGTTAGCAAGTGAAGATTAGATTATACAGATTTTTTTTGCAGCGTTTCCTGAGATTGAATGCATTTTGAGAGATACTGTAAATTACTGCTATAAACGCAATTTAGAAAGCAGCATGCTGACTTTAATGTTCTTTTCCACTACTTTAGCAAAACTGCTCCTCTTTTCTGCCTGCCTTCTCATTCCTTCTTTCCTTTTGTTTGATCGATAGCGATCACACATTTCTTCCACAAAGGTAATCCCTCAAGTCACTTTTATTCCTACAATTCTGAGTATTTTACCTGTTTCAAGAGAAAAATGGTAGAAATGAAATGGAAAGTAGACTACTTAATCTCAAAATACAGCTTTAAAATATATACTATTTTAATTTAACAAATTTAAATTATTACCTATTTACCACTATCTTTTGGAAATTATTTTAAGTCAATTTCCTATATGAATTATTTCTTCACTGGCTACTATGTGAAAACAGCAAAGAATTTATAAATCAACCTTGGATTTTTCCTACTATTTCTGAAAAACTCATTAACTCGATTAGGTCATCTAATACTTTTATAACAGTATTTCTCAGAATTGTAACCTACATTTTCAAAAATGATACTGTCTAAGTGGGTTCTCCACTGAACAAAATTGGAAATTCTATGTTCTAGCAACTCTCGAAGATATTCTTTCTCTTATTCTATAAACTTCCTCAGAATTTGCAGTATAGGTGAATTGAATTAATTATGCTTATATAATACTGAGCCTATTCATTGCTAGTTTTCAGAAGTTTAATTCTAAATATGATTCTTAGAAATGTTTTGCAAAACATTTTCAAGATAGGAGCTAGCAGTGCTTGAATTTAAATTGTTAAAGAGTAATGATGCACACTTGAGATTGCAAAGGCATATGTGAGTATTGAACACATTTTTAGCAAGAAAAATCATAGCAGCCAATAATTATGGCTGCAATTGGATAATTGTGGAGGCAATTGAGCAATTCTGGTTGCAATTGGACACTTTCCACTTATCCCTGAGTTGTAATTAACTAATTTTCAGCATAATTATTTGTACCTGGGCTTTTTGGTTCGTAAATTACTCTTCTTCATGCTTCAGAAACATGTTTCTATGTTTATTATTTCTTATTTGGGCTACCACTGATGTTTCTGAATGTAAGACAATCCTATCAAAGAGTTCTATTGATGTTAGACACTTCATCCTGGAAACAGAGACCTTCAACAGATTGAAGCTTTAATATAAACAAAAAATTGCTTCAAAGACATTGAATAAATAGAAATTTTTGCTTCATCAAACAACAAATGTGTCCAACCCAAAGAATGTCTTGACAGAATTGACTTCATAACTAATTATTTGGCTGAACTGATGGTTTGCTTTACTGAACTTTTCTATCAATTTATTGAACATGTTGAGAGTTTAAAGAAATTACTGACAGAATTGTGCTCATAGGTCAGCAATGTAAATTGCAAATACCTATCATATAACATTGTGGTATGCAAAAAAGCAATGATGATATATTGCAAACTTGTCATACATTTAAACTCGATGTTTTGACTCATCACAGTTTTCATAAAAATTCTCTGCATCTTAGCTTGAATTTTTATGACGGTCCATCATCTTCATAGTGGATGAATACTTTGCTTACATTTTAATTGACATGCTCTATATAATATGCTGATTAATCTTAATTTCCAACTTGGCTGGATTAAGAGGCTCACAGAGAGGTGACTGGCGCCAGGGAAGCTGTTGACATCAGTGAATTAATCCACTCATAGCCGAACAGGCAAAAGGCTCTGGGTTCAATTTGCAGATTGCAAAAAAACAGAAAATGAGAGAAGAAAGAAAGAAAGATTGGTTAACACTGCACTTGGAAATACAGCAAGGATCTAGAGAAGGAGAGGTAATCTTGAATTCCACGACTGGGCCTTAAATGTAATCATCAGGGCTCTTGTAATGGGGACGAGGAGTTCAAAGTCAGGATGAAGAGTTCTAAGGGCAGATACTGATTAGAATAGAATGGTAAAAACAGAAAAATATTGTAGCATCTAAAAGTGGGAAGAAGGAATTGTATCTACTTTAATGCCTCCAGAAGCAATTAATCTGAACAACAATTTGATTTTTGTTCCTTATGCTTACTTTGAATTTGTGACTTCAAAGAAAATT
>RJWT010023401.1:0-16831 GCA_004365215.1 Cuniculus paca | reverse complement strand
TTTTAATTTTTCTTCTTCCTGTAGTTTGAAATTGGTAATATGATGATTTATCAAGCTAAAAATATTTTTTGTTCCTTCCACTGTTTTAGATTTCCACTGTAAATTAATAAATGATCATTCCGGTAGCTAAAGACAAAAAGATAGGGAGAAAAATTGAGGAAGGGTAGGGACAATAGAGAGACAGTAAAGAAAGAGCAAAGAGTAGGAGTAAGAACGAAAGACACAGAGGCTTTCAGAGTAAAATCCCCCTCCCATGCCTCAGGCAACAGAATAATCATATGTTACATTCATTAATTGTTAACTCTCATTAGTATTCATTTATTTTGAAGCATTCATTGAGCAACTGCTAAGTGTAATTTATTGCTTTGGGGAATTCAGGATGCAAGGTTATAAAAGATGAGTTTGGGCCACAAAAACTTAAACCTCAGTGCTAACATCCTCAAGGATCAAATTTTCCAAACTGTAGTTTGAAAGATATATGATTTTAAAATTCTTTGAAAAACATTTTTTTATATGTTCAAAGGGAATTTGACTGACATAAAACATGACAGAACACTATGTTTTGTTCCATAAAGGTTCATGTGTTGGAAGACAGGTTCCCAGTCTGGAGATGAGAAAGGTGTTGGATCTTTTAAGGGTCTACTGGGAAGGGATTAGGTCATCGGAGGCAGCACCCTCTGAATGGATTAAACCAGGCCACACATAGCTATCAGTCATGAGAGGAGTTGTTATAAAAGAACAAGACTGGCTCTGTCTCACTCTCTGCTTCCTGTCTCACCAGGTAATCTCTTCCACATCCAGTCCTGAGATTGTGACATCATGAGGCCTTCAACAGAACCAAGCAAGAAGTCAGTGCTATGTTCTTAGAGCTCCAGAACTTTGAGAAACTCTTTTCTTTATGAAGCATTCACCTTCAAGTATTTTGTCATAGTCATAGAAAACAGACAAATACAGACACTTTACACAATAAAGTAGGCAGTAATAACATACATATTTTTCAAGCAGTAACACTTAGGTATACAAATGATAGTTTTTTGGGTATAAAGGTTATGAGCAGATGAACCGAATTAATAAAGAACTAGGTCAAAAGTAAAAAGTATAAATTCATTTCACTATGTTTGGTAGTTGTGTACACCCAACTTTATACCTTCAGTTACCTGAAATACCAAGATGCACAATGTAAATCTTTTCATGAGATTGACCAAAAATTGTGATGGGTCACCATTGCATATGCAGTCACCTAAAGACTTGTAAGCAGATGTACAAAAAGGACATTTCTTCACTTACAGTAGAAATTTTCATATTTTTATGAGTATGCACAATGCTTACACAGAGTCAATAACATTTTGGTGTACTTTCTTAGAATCAAATTTGAAAATTATGAATGAAATGAATTAGAGCCTTCTAAGAATCCTTACTCAATTTATGCTTTCAGTAGAAGTGATGAAAAGGTAAAATATATAGCATAGTGAATTGAAAAAACATCATGTTGGCAATTTAAGGTCCTAGGATGAAATATAACGCAGAAAACTAAAAAGAAAATTTGCAATATAAAAAGTGTATATTACAGGGATAGATTATAGGAAATTATGTGGAGATGTCCCATGAAAGCTGGCTGATTCTCAAGACTGTTAACTGTAGTTTGAAATCTTGTGTTCAGATGAACAACTGCTTTTTCATTTTAGGACAGGTTTCTATGATTCGACATCTACAAGAATGGGTATTTCCTATTACATTTGCCATTGTATGTGTTATGCTTCTGTGAACTTAGTAGTATGCGTAAATCCATTACACATGTACTCATATATAGACCACAGGTTTGTCAGAAACCATATTGGAGATTGAACAACAACATTGTATAGAAGTTTTCTTGTCCTATCATGCACATAGTTATTTTCAAACTAGTCAGAAGCTTCCCTGGATTCTTCAGGCAAACAAAACTTTAATTTATTAAAAATTCCTAGAATTCCAATGTAGACAAATGATGGATTTTTAAAGTGAAATTATTGCCATTGTATCATAGGGCCAATTTGTTCCCCAGAATTCAGCTTTCTATTCCTCTCACATAGCCTTTTAAAATGAGAATTGCACTGTATTTTTGCTTTGTTTTGTTTTGTTCTGTTTTATTCCAGCTTTTAACATTTCAACATTTGGGATTTTAATCTTTTAGGATTGTGATTTTCAGGATTTTATATGAGGAATTTTGATCTTCGGGTTGTGTTTTTAGGGATTATGACTCATAAGATAAAAGGGCTTTGTTCTCACTCACATTGAAGACCAATCTACGGACTGAAAAAGCAAGCAAGAATAGTGTTTATTTAGCACTCTATGCTGCATATTCTTCTTGCATGATTTCATACAATTCTCAAAAGAATTCTCGAAATAACCATAGTATTTTATTATCTCCATTTCATAGAGAACGAAATTAAGGCACAACTAAGTTAGAACTTGAGTTAAACCCATGACCATGTGACCTCAGCACCTGAACTCTTAATCGTGACATTAAGCAGATTTTGAATACTTACAGCTTTGAGGTAAGTCTTTAAATAGAGGGACAGAAGAAAAGTTATGAGAACAAAGAGGAGAGTGAGTCTATGAAAGGCATCAAAGAGAGACTTCTGACATTGAGACTGGATCTGTATCGATGACTTTAAGTTTACCATGGAGAAAAGAGGTGGTTGATGTCTCTTCCAGAAGGACAAACATAACCATAGAAGAACACACATATAATTGTAGAATTCTTATTGGCAAATGCTGCACTATGTAGAGAAAAGCAAAAAGAGTGGCTAGAAGGAAGGTTTGAGCCAAGATGGAAAGCAAATGACTTGAAGTTGGTGTCAGGGAAGTGGAAACAAGAAAGTTCTTTAGCAGAGTGAGTTATTGAGTCCTGTAACTCAAAAGGATCTCTCACTGTCAAGTTGGAGAATAATGACAGGAGGAGAAACTGTGAAAAAAAAAATACTGGTGGCATTGTCAGTCTTGAAGGCAAAAGCAGGGGAGGCAAAGTTGGACAGACATTTCCATGGTTGTAAGAAGAATGGGTTTGATCAGAGAAAGTTCAGGGGTGGCTGTGATTTGGAAAGAAGACGGAGGGAGAAGACAACATAGAAGCCCCACAAGGCTTGGAGCAGTTGGAGATCTGATGTTGCTTTTCACTGATTGCAAACCAGAGAGAGTTTGTGTGAGAAAGGGATTTATCATTCTTAAAAATAATAAAATTTTAAAAAATAAAATAAAATTTTAAAATTGAGGTATTCATTTTTTGGTATTAAGTTGTAGGTATTATTTTTGTAGTTTAGAAATTATCTACCATCACATGCATAGTTTGTGACTATTTTCTCCCATTTAATAGTTTACCTATTCACTATATTAATTGTTTTCTTTGCAGTGCAGTGTTTCAGTTTGCTGTAGTTCCACTTTTCCATGTTTACCTGTCTTACCTATACTTTTGGTGTCTTAAAGCATTGCTACTTAGATCAATATCATGAATGTTTTTTTCCTTATGTCTTCTAGTTTTAGTTTTACCAAAGAAAAAATAAAAATAGCCAAAAGGTATATGAAAAGATGGCACCAATCATCAAAAAAATGCAAATAAATGCCGCAATGAGATAGCACTTCTCACCTGTTAGAATGGTCATTATCAGGATAAAAGAAGGTGCTAAGTATTGGCAAAGATGTGGAGAAATTCTGTGGGAAGGCAAAATAGTGCAGCCACTGTGGGAAGCAATATGGTAGTTCAACAGGAAATTCAGACTTGAACTATCATATGATCCAACAATTCCACTTCTCAGTATTTTCAAATATGACTTAAAATCCTAATCTCTAGTAGATATTACTATTCCTATGTTTACTGTAGTATTATCCACAACAACTAAATCATCGTAAATGTCCATCAATAAGTGAATCACAAAAATATGGCTTGTATAGTTATCAGTCAAATGTTTTAGTCAGTGACAGACTACATATACAATGGTAGTCCTATAAAATTACGATGCAGCTGAAAAATTCCTATCACCTAGTGAAGTCATATTGTCATAACATTCATAGCCCAACACATTGATGTATGGTAATGTCAATGTAAACAAATCTTCTGTGCTACCAGTTGTGTATATATATATATATGATATACATGCTTACATATAGTAATTAATACTTGATAATGATCATAAACACTGTTAGTGATTTATGTATTTGCTATATTATACTTTTATCATTATTTTAGTGTATATTTCTACTTACTAGAACAGAGTTCACTGTAAAACATGTAAGTGCCTATAAGTACAATCTATGATATTAATGAAATTGCTAAGGATGCATTTCTCAGAATATATCACTGTTGTTAAGTGACACATGCCTTGGAATGTTATTCACCATTTAAAAAGAAGGAAAGCCTATGAGACAACAAAGATGAACCTGAAGGACATTATGCTGAGTGAAATAAGCTAGTTACAGCAGAATTCTACTTAATAAGGGCATCTAAAATAAACTCATAGAAGCAGAGTGTAGGATAATGATTGACAAGGGCTATAGCAAGGAAGAAATGGGGAGTTGCTAATCAGCAGGTATGAAATTTCAATTATGGAAGATGAATAAATTCCAGAGATCTCCTGTTGGTTTATAGCAACATTATACCTATAGATTAAAATGTTGTAATACACACTTAAAAATCTGTTAAGCGTACATTGAAAGGTAAATATTCTGATTAAAATAAAATAAAAATGATACTTAATATTTTTGAGTTCTTGTTTGGTCCTCTGGTGTAAGAGAGACAAGAGAGAGAAAACAGAAAAAGAAAGAAAAGAGGCCTTTATTATGGGCACTGGAGGGCTGCTGAAGACAGACAAGCACCCTCTGAGAGGAGCAGAGAAAAACTGCTGGCTTTTACTTGGAATTGACAGGGGTGGAGTTAAAGGGGTGGGCAGAATGATGTATTGACAGCTGATTGGGGGAGCACTGGCCCATGAGCCAAAAGTGTGGGTTCAACTTTCCAGTTTATGAGAACAATGCGGAAGTCTGTGCTGAAGGGAGGTGCTGTCTAGCACCATGTTGACTCACACATGGGAAAAATCCGTCACTTACCATGCATCAAACACCATCCTAAGTACTTTATAAGTACTGTCTCACCTTATACTCCAAGAAGAGGATCCATACGAATCTCACCAAAATTTTGCAAACTGGAGAAACTCAGGAACAGAAAGGTTGAATGCACAACTCTCAAACACAAGTGCCAAGATTTCATTCCAGGCTTATTAAATCTAGAACCTGTGTCTTAGGCATTATTTCACATGAAGCATTATTTTATTCTGTATTAACAAAAATCTCTTTGGAAGAAGACAGTGTCAATTGAACACATTGTTGAGATGGCAGACAATGTTAAACTTCATTTGAGGTACCAAAAAGGCATCGAGTTCCATTATGTCTTTTCCTAACAGATCAGGATGACGCTGTTTGGAGGGAACAGATTCCATATGACCTGTTCTCAGTGAGAGTTGCTTTCCCCTCCTACACCAACAAGGAAGATACATGCACTTTGAACCATTAACCCTCTCTGGCTGGGTTGCCCTGGTGACCAATGGCATTTGCAAGGCAGCTGGATAAGGTCATGGGTCAGGCCCTAGCTATAGAAAACACACCCTGGGCCTTTACCTTTTCAATAACCAAGCTAGTCTTACCAACTGAGAGGGCTAATTGGCCTGTCCCTTTGAAATGAGGACCCAGCATTTCTGGAAGTTAATAAAATGAATCTAGGAAGATACAGGCCAGTGGTTCCCAGAACTGGCTCACATCAAAATCACTAGGAAAGGAGCAATGGACACAGATTTCCACTTCCAACTCTGGCTTCCTGAATGAGAGTCTATAAAGATTCTAGGATTTTGTATTTTTTCCTAAGTTTCCCAGTTTACTTTTATGCACAGCTAGATTGCAGAACCTCTGAAAACAGCCCTCCCTTTTGTGTACCTCACAGAACAATCAGGTGAGAGTAGCTGAGTTGAAAAAAAAAAAACTAGTATACCACATATCTCAAGTTTATCACCAAGGTATGCTTGTGACTAGAAGGAGAAATGACCGTAATGGGGGACAGATTCATTGGCATGAAGAGGTGACTTAATACTCCCCTAGTAGGAAGAAAGGAGTCACTGTTTCTAGACTCCCTTCAATAACCAAAGGGTAAGTCCTGGTAATAGGAATGCTTACATACACAGAAGAAGCAGAAGATGAAATATCACACCAATGGAGTTCTGGGAAAGGATTCTATTTGATGGAAGTAGTTGTCAGAGTAGCTTCCTATGATGTCCTAGGAGCAAGGAAGAGAAAAGCACATGGCTTGCCTCCGTTTGATGAGAGTGTCATCTTTGACTTTTGGCTATCCTACCTCCCAGCCTGCAAGAGATTACCTATGAGTGTAAGTGGCAAAGACTGGCATTAATTTAAGGCTTTTACCTTGTGTTACTTTGTTTGGCAGCAAAGATAAAGCCCAGGCCTCAGTCTCTCCATCTCCCTTCTCACTAATTGACATACAAAAATCATACTTCTGCAATAGTCCCACTCTAAACATGAGTTTATACAGGGACTAGCAAGTTGGACCCATTCCAGATCCCTGGCTATGCCTAAAAGATAATCTTCAATCACATCTGTGGAGAGATGATCTCTGGAATCTCCTCTTGGCACTACTGTGTGATGCTAGAGACTTTTTCAGCAAGCACTAGACAAATAGCTCAGCTTTTCCTCCAAAATATGGTCTGTCCCTTGAGTAAGCTCTGTGATGACTGTGACCAATCACAATGGGGCAAAAGTGATACAGAGCTTGGATCAGGGACAGGCTACAAGAGACCAGCATGATCCACTTCCTCTTTCTGTAAATATGTGCTGTGGGAGCCCTAAACACTCATGCAAGAAATCCAATACCTACAGAAAAGACTAGAGAGGCTCTGAAAACACATGGAATCAGAAAACACCCCAGGTAAGCACAGCTTTCTGAGACCACTCGTCCTCTCCAAGGGAGCAGACACATGGACAAAGCCATTGTAGAATTACAGACCAAGTCAGTCACCAATTGAAACCACATGAAATCTTAGTCCATGGAAGAGCAGAACAGCACAGAGAAATCTTGCTTTACTCCCTGACTCACCACATAATCGTGAGCCTCAGTAAGATGCTTGCTCAAGGCCACTAGGTTTGTGGGGGTACGTTATTACACAGTCCTGGAACAGAATCAAAAAGTTAAGCCCTCTGAAATGGTGGCTGGTTATATTCCAAGTGAAACTCATCTAAGAGCCACAGTGTCTGCCACACTATACCAGTGGAGAGAGCCACAACCTTCTTGGAGTAGAGCCCACTAGTTATGGAAATAATAGCCTATCCACCCAAGAGAACAGAAGCACCAACTTATCCCACTGAACTGGCCCCTTCTGCCTAGGCTTACATCTCTTTTCTTCTGGGATCCAAGCCTGAGCCTTTTAGGAAAAGCTGTCAAATACTCCACTTAAAATGGTTTTTCTTACTTCAAAAGTTTTTATTGAATTGTGGTCAAAATAAAGGAAAGTCCCTGGAAGCCCAAAAGGTGTGACTTGGAAGAGTATATGATGACTCAGCTGATCTGCTTCTCCCCCTAAAAGTAGACTGGACCTGGGGAGGAATGAACCCGGAGACCAGTTGCAGAGAGAAGAGTTCACTGACCTCAGCTCCCAGAACCTCTCTGTCCCAAGGAGAAAGTGGAATGACTTTTCAACTTAAGCATTTCTCACTCTCTCTCCCCTTTCTCTCTTCAACTCTCCCTCTATTTCGTAGTTCTTTAGCCTTATTCTATGAAACCAGGAGCACTCAGATTCCCTAAATGTCAATTCCAGAAAAACAAAGACAAACCCGCAGTCGCTATGTCCAGCAAAATACCAGATCTGTAAATACAAAGAGGAAGTACCGAGGCAAGGCCCCGGCTAAGATTACGGGCTGTTAATAAGGAAAGACAGAAGCCAGAAGTTTTGATGTACAACTCGACAAGCAGAGGTTAAGGGGAGAGCCGGGGCAGGCTCATTTGCAAACTTGGTCCTGTTTCATTAAGTGAGAGCAGAGACAGCCTGTCTCAGTCCAGCAGAGAAGGAACTCATTATCCACGTAGGGAGCAAGAGATAAGAATCTTTTAATAATTGCTGGGAATTTTTTTATTACAACGTGGAATGCCAATTTAGGCCTCTCCTTGCAGGCTGGATACAAACAGCCTCCTTGGGAGTAAAAGCTGCTCCCCCCTGGCTGTGGTCATTAAGGACAAAGAGTGGAGAGACTGATGTTTGCTCTGAGAAAGGCAGCGGCTCAGGGGGCCCCCGCTGGCTGCAGGAGCCAGGTCTCCACTGGGCAACCCAGGGACTGACTGCCTATCCTGCCTCTGGAACCTTCCCAGATCTCCAGAGCCCAGCTGCCTTGGCCTGCTTATCCTCCTAAGCCAGGGCCTCCCCCTACCTACCTCCAGCCAGCCCGGCATCTCCTCCAGGGATTCCAGCAACTGCAATGGGATAGCTGGTATTTCATCTCACTTTTATGAACTTCATGTCCAAGATTTAAGTAGAAACTTCACATCATTCCTTCAGAGACATAATGGACATTTTCCTTTCTGGACAGTCAACTGTGGAAAGGATGAGCACAGTGGCCACTGGGGAGTTAGATCTGTTTTAAGGTGATATTCTCACCCAGCAGAGATCTGGCTGTCTAAAAAATAACCTCCCTAAAAGTTTGGTGTTAGAGATTGAGGAACTAATTGGCTGCATTTCCCCTGATGTAATCAGAGACAATGAAAAAGAACTGAAAAGGGAAAAGATTTTTTTCCCCTTGGTGTGGTTTTACCTAATGGTTGGAAGAATTATTCCGAAGCATGTTAATTCCCACTTGGGGGCCTTTTCTAGAAAGTCTCCATAGACACCTGAATTGTGTCGCCTCGTGTCTCAAGGCCGCATGTCCTCCGGTGCTGACTGTAGTTCATTCTCAAACACTGAGCTGCAGGGAGACTCCAGCCTCACAAAACCTGCAAGCTGCCGACTCTGGCCCTGGGCTGCACTAGAAGCTCCCCTTTGATCCCTCCCAGCTCGATCCCAGCACTCCAACAGATTCCCACAAGCGGGTGCTGGACTTTTCCCCAGCCTCTTTCCTGGGTTCTGCCTGCCTCTGCAGGCCCCTTCCCTTTCCGCTCTGCTCCTCCTTCCACATCACAACTGGCAGAGTAGATGCTGAATGACACTGATGGTGGGTTTTAAATCCAGGGTGTCAGGAGCAATGAGGCGTCTTCAAGTCAGATGGGCCTTGCCATTTCCATCTCCATAAGCAAGGGCACCATGCCCAGAGTCAGAGGCTCCCGGAGCTCCGGGTGAGCCTTCACTCAGCGCCTGCCCTTTGGCCAGGTTTCAGAGAGGCCTGCACAAATGAGAGGTGTTGCTTGCTCCCTGGTGGAATCTGTGCTGACAGGAGGAGGCTCCTGGTGCTCAACTAGCAGCAGCTCTGAAGCAGATGGAGCTGAGCGAGCTGTCTGTGGCTTTGCTCACCTGCACTTTTGGTGCTCTGACCAATGCGTAAGCGTCGTCTTTAGAACCTAACAATCCTCACCGCAAGGGATTGGAGGCAATGGAGTGCTGTCCTAGGGGCAGGGGTGACTCTTGATCTGCTTTTAGCAGCTTGATATTGGAGCAGTTCTTTAACATCTCTGAGTGGCTTGGTTTGCTCATCTTTAAAAATGAAAAGGCAAGGTAACTACCTGTGCTGCTTTTCTGAGACAGAGGCAAAGCTTACCCTCAACCCAAACACAGGCCCAGTTAGGGCATATTAGGGCTATACTCTACAGGAGAGGACGAAGCTTTGCTGAAGTCCCAGTTCTACATCCACCGCTTCTCCGTTAGTCCCTCTGCAACCCCTCTGAGTCTCAGTGTCCTTGTCTAGTAAATGGGGGTAATTATAACTCCCAAGGCTGTTGGGAGAATTGAGATAGCAGCTGTGAAATTTCCCACGGAGGGTGCAGGAATACAGCCAATTAACACCAAAGAAAGAAGAGAGAGAACAAAATGAAGCCCTGGATAAAACTCACACTTGCTTTCCAACACGCATATTGCTGGTCTTTAACCTCACACCCCTAGCCAGGGCTTCTGTCTAAGGCAGACCTGCTCTAACCTAGTGTGATGCCATGCGTACTTGCAAAGCTGTCTCGCCTGTTTCTTCTGTCTGGCATCTCTCTCTCTCTCCCTCTTTTAACTGACCTAGCAATGGTATAAATCCTTAAGGCACTTCATCCAAAGGGGCTTCCCTGACTAACTTTCAGCTGTACAAGGAGATCAATATCTTCCTGTAAAGTCACTTGCTTCTCTTACTGAAAAGTGAAAAAGAGGTGGCCCAGGAGCCAGGAGAGCTGCTCACTGGGGCCTGAGCCAGAAGCTCTACTCTTTGGAGGAGGCCTTTGGAGTTATATCTTTGTTTCTCTGGTGCATTTGAGCCACAGAGTTCTTCAGTGGCTTTTTTTTTTTTCCAACTCACAGAAACACCAGGGATAAACTAGAATACTGTGATAGGAAGAGGAAGCTTAGTCCGTGTAGACACCGGGATCATCCAACGTATCTGAACTGCAGGATTTGGATTTATATTGCTAGGAGAGCATAACTGCAGAAGTACACGAGCTCTTAAACTCTGCAGCTGCCAGCTGGCCTTCTGACTGCTGATGTCTGGAGCTTCATCCCACTACCTTCGCCCTGATTTCCCCTCCTTCCCACAGGTGTCTACTCGAATGATCCCTCACCCAATAAGTTTCTCCTACTACACTGTCTAAAATCAGACAACTCCTATTACTTTTTCTCCTTGCCTCCTATTAAGTGTTCTTTGCTGATTGAAATCCAAAACTACTTAATTTTACAATTATGTACTTGCTTATATTTTTGCCTCTACCTATATAAAATGAGTTTAATATATTGTAAAGGTCTTCTTATTTGTTGACTGAACATATAAGGTCAAAAATTAATTTTGGGTAGACTGTAGAATAAGACTTTTCACTTGATCAAAACCCCTTTTGTGTCTGAAATATCTACATGGTTAAAATAAAAACTTAGCTTGTCCTAAACGTGATTTGAGATTATAAGCCATATCATGGGCTGAGTCATGTAAGTCTTCCTTGTTTTGTTCTATAAACTGTTGGTATCCCAGAGAAGCAAATCCATAAACCATATTGGAGGCAAACATTTTGTAAACTCTGCTGCAATTATTTCTCCTACATAATCTCTCAATTAACTGCAAGGGAGCTCATCATATACAAAACCAACCAATTTTGGAGCTCATCATATACAAAACCATCATATACAAGAGTCAACATTCTGACTATGAAAGGGGGCATTTCTACAATGATTAACAGCTGGATGTATTGAAGCTGGATGAAGTGGACCTTAAATTCTGGTTCCTTCATCACACATTATTTCTAAGACATGTAAACAATCTAATCAACTTCTTTAAGCCTCAGTTTGGGATCTTCAAAATAAGAATACAAGCACTTATTTTATAGGATTTATGTGAAGAGTAAAAGGAGTCAATGTCTGCAAGGCACTTTACACATTGGATTAAGAAAGAACTGGCTAATGCTATTATAATGTGTTCAGGGAATTTTTTCTCTACTGCAGTGATGACTCACTGTTGTGATCACCTCTGTGTGTCTGACTTGCCTAAATCTGCTTAGGACACTCTTCAACCAACAAGCAAATGCCTGGTGCACAATGAAATGAAGAAGCCACTTCCCTCCAAGAGTAAATGCGCCAGTGTCAGGGAGGACCATGCACATAGATTACTGGAAAAGAATTTGGAAAATCTAAAGTAAAGAAAATATCTTAGGTATCCAAAGGAGTGAGCAGTCTCAATTTGGGTCTCTCATGAAAAGCTTGATGGCAAAAGTGACTTTTGACCTAAATTCTGGAAATGATTGAAAGAGTGCATGTAAAGGCACAAAAATGTACACAACATTCAGCTATCTAGCTCCAATACAGAAACATCACAGCAGAAGAGCATAGTGGAGCAAACCTGCTCATTTCATGGAGCACAACATTTTCCTAAGGAGATGAGGATTAGGCTGGACTGTAAAATACCTAAGGGTGAAATGGTGCGAGATGCAAGACAAGTCACGTGGCTTAACTATACTTTCTTTGGAGGTCTTTGCAAATTCAAAGCCAAGGCAGAGGAGGGGAAAGGACTTACTCAGGCTTGGTTGGGAAAAGAAGCAAAATGATGGCATGTGGGACATTCAGAAACTGGTGCATTAACCCATCCTACAGATAAGGTCTTATCCTCCCTGGTGTATTGAGTGCAGAGGGAGAAAGACTGAAAGAATATTTAGAAAGCTGGATAGAAGGACATCAAAAGTGGTTGCATGGAAGATATCTGAATGTTGGAGGCTTTTTGGAGCAACAACTAAACTTAATGGGCCTCACCAGAATGTGTCAGCGCTACAATCCTGCCAACTGTTCATCAGTCTCAAGAGGAACATCTGTTTGCAGCAAGGTTTGGAAGATGGGATCAGCTATGATCTGAAGTATGAGTGCCAAGGTGGTCAGTGGACCAGACTGCAGGAAAACTGGGAGTCTCCAGGGCATCTTACTAGGGAATCTGCCTATTCCTATGTTCCCTTTGGAAGTATTGGAAGTATGCCAGATAATCTTCAAAAAAAAATGAAACAAAAATTAATGAAACAGAATTTTAAAAAATAGTAGGAAATCAACTCTAGTTAATATATTTCATATCATTATCTTAGAAGTAGTTGTTGAGGTTACAAGATTTAGGCATAAAAAATGATCTAACAAAGAATGAAAGCACAAACAGTTCTTTTTGATGAACTTACAGAGATTAGTAGTATAGTTTATCTATCTTGTATATGTATACATACACACATATATATGTATACCCATATACATATAATCTTTTCCCTTCTTCCTTTTCTCTTTTCCCTATCCCAGTTGTTCTTTCCTTTTGAGCACTTTCTTTCCCTTTTGTTTTCACAGTATTTATTGTACATTTTGGATCATATTGCTCTTTCAGTTTTTTTTACAGTAAGGAGACAACACAATATTTATACATGTGAGTTTGATTTATTTCACTTATGAGTATGGTCTCAAGTTGCATCCGTTTACCTATAAAAGCCTGGAGTTTACCTTTCTTTATAGCCAAGTAGTATTCCATTATATAAAAATACCACATCTTTTTTATCCATTCCCCAGTTGATGGGCATTTGAGTTGTTTCCAAGATTTAGCTATTACAAATTGTGCTGCTACAAACATGGGTGCATATATATCACTGTGGCATGTTTTCAATTCTTCTGGGAAAATACCCAGAAGAGGAATAACTGGGTCAAATGGGATCTCTAATCCTAGTCTTTTTGAGGAATCTCCACAAAGATTTCCACAGTGGTTGCATCAGTCCACACTCCCACCAACCATGGAGAAGGGTTCCTTTTTCCCCACAGCCTCACCAGCTTTTGTTATTGGATGACTTTTTGATGATAGTTAATCTTTCTGCGGTGAGATGGAATCTCAGTGTTGCTTTAGTTTACATCTCTGGAATAATCAGTGTGTTGAACATTTTTTTCATATATTTACTTGCCATTTGTATTGCACACTTCAATCTGAGAAATGTGTGTTCATCTCAGATGCCCCTTTTTGGATTGAGTTTTTGAATTTAGGGGCCTGATGTTTTTCAGTTCTTTACATATTCTAGATATAGGTCCTTTGTCTAGGGACAGATGGATAAAATTTTTCCCATTCTGTGGGTTTTCTTTTCACTCTGTTGGTGACTTCTTTTGAAGTGCAAAAACTTTTTAATAAGATGATATCATTGATTGATTCTTTGAAGTACTTTTCGTGCAGTTTGCATTTTATTCATGAAATCTTTGCCTACCCCTATATCTTCAATATTTCTACCTAACTTGTCTTCCAGTAGATTTAGTGTTTCTATTTTAATATTTAGATCTTTGATCATTTTCACTTTAGTTTAGTGCATGATGATAGACATGGGTCTAGTTTTAGTTTTTGGCACGTGGAAAGTCAATTTTTTAAGCATCACTTATTAAAGAGGCTATCTTTCTTCCAGTGAACATATTTAGCCCCTTTGTTAAAGATGAGGGGACTGAATGTCTTTGTAGTTGTGTCTGCATCTTCTAATCTGTTCCATTGATCCTCAGGTCTGTTTTGTGCCAGTACCATGCTGATTTTCTCACAATAGCTTTGTAGTATAATTTTAAGTCAGGGATTGTGATGCCTCCTGACTTGCCTTTGTTCCCCAGGATTGCTTTTACTATTCTAGGTCTCTTCTGTTTCCAAATGAATTTTAGGAATTTTTTCTCTAGATTTTTGAGGTATGCTAATGATATTTTGATCAGGATTGCATTAAATCTGTATAATAGTTTTGGAAGTATGCCCATTTTCACAATGTTGGTTCTTTCTATCCAAGAGCAAGGGGTATCTTTCCATTTTCTGATATCCTCTTCAATCTCTCTCTCTCTCTCTCTCTCTCTCTCTCTTTTTCTTTAGAGTATTATACTTTTTACTGTATAGATCTTTTACATCCTTCCTTAGATTGATTCCTAAGTATTTCATTTTTGGGGGGTGCTACTGTGAAAGGTGTTTTTTTTCCCATAATTTCTCTCTCAGTGAGTTTGTTGTTTGTGCACAGGAATGCTATTGATTTTTGAGTGTTGACTAGGGATCCAGCTACACTTCTGAATTTGCTTAACTCTAGTAGTCCTCTGATGAAGTTTTTGGGGTCTTCTATGTAAAGTATCATGTCATCTGAAAATAATAATAATTTAACTTCTTCCTTTCCTATCCTTATTCCTTTTATGTCTCTCTCTTGTCTAATTGCTCTGGACAATGTTTCCAGAACTATATTGAATAGGAGTGGTGATAGTGGATATCCTTGTCTTGTTTCTGATTTTAGATCAAAAGCTTTCAGTTTTTGTCCATTTAGCATAATGTTGGCTTTTATCAGATTGAGGTAGACACCATCTATTCCAATTTTTTGTAGGATTTTTATCATGAACAAGTGTTGGACTTTATCAAAAGCATTTTCTACATCTATTGAGATAATCATTTGGCTTGTTGATGTGGTGTATTACATATATTGATTTGCATATGTTGAACCATTCCTGCATTTCTGGAATGAATCCCACTTGGTCATGCTGTATAATCTTCTTGATGATTTGCTGAATTCTGTTTGCTAGCATTTCGATGAGAATTTTTGCATCAATGTTCATTAGGGAGATTGACCTCTAGTTCTCATTTTGGGTTGAGTCTTTCTCTGGTATTGGTATCAGAGTAATACTTTCCTGCAGGAATGAGTTAGGGAGAACTGCTTCCCTTTCAATTTCATTATAGAGTTTGAGGAGTTTTGGCATTAAATCTTCTCTAAATATCTTGTAGAATTCAGCTGTGAATCCATCTGGACATGTGCTTTTCTTTGTTGGTAAGCTTTTAATCACACTTTCAATTTCGGTAACTGATATTGGGTTATTCAAAATTTTTGTATCTTCTCGATTCAGCTTTGGTAATTCATGTGTTTCTAGGAAGGAATCTGTCCATTTCCTCTGTTTCCCAGCCTGTGCAAGTAAAGATTTTCAAAGTAGGAGTTGATGATCTTCTGAATTTATACAAAATCTGTAGTAATTTCACCCTTTTCAGTCTGCATTGCTTGAATTTGCATTTTTTCTTTCCTTTTCTTGATAAGGTTGGCTAGATAGAGGTTTATCTATTTTGTTTATTCTTTCAAAGAACCAATTCTTTGATTCATTAATTCTTTGTATTGTTCTCTTAGTCTCAATTGTGTTAATTTCTGCTTTGATCTTTATAATTTCTTCCCTTTTATGAACTGGTCTTGACTTGCTCTTCATTTTCTAGAAGCTTGAGGTGCAGCATTAGGTTGTTTATTTGTGCTCATTCTGTTTTCCTGATGTGAGAATTCATTGCTATATATTTCCCTCTTAGGACTGCTTTCATTGCATCCTTCATATTCCAGTACATTGTATCTGCATTTTCATTGAATTGTAGATATTGTTTAAGTTTCTCTTTAATTTCATCTGTAACCCATTGGTTGTTCAGGAAAGTATTTATTTAATTTCCATGTTTTTATGTAGATTTTGAAGTTTCTTTTGCCATTATTTCCAATTTCAATGCACTATGGTCAGATAATGTGAATGGGATAATTTCAATCCCTTTGCATTTACTTAAGCATAGTCTATGGGCTAATATATGGTCTATATTAGAGAATACACCATGTGCAGCTAAGAAGAATGTGTATTCTGATGTTGTTGGGTGGAACACTCTGTAAATATCCAGTAAGTCCATTTGTTCACAGGTTTGATTCAGTTTTGTGATTTCTTTGCTAACACTTTGTCTAGTTGAACTATCTCTTTGTGACAGTGGGTTATTAAAGTCTCCCATTACAATTGTGTCACTGCACATTTGATTTGTCATGTCTCTTAGTATTTGTCTTATATAGTTGGGTGTTCCTATATTTGGTGCATATATATTTATGATTGTTACCTCTTCCTCTTAAATTTTTCCTCAAACAAGTATGTAGTGACCTTCTTTATCTCTTTTGATCATTTTTGGTTTGAAGTTCACTTTGTCTACAAACATAATACCTACCCCTGCTTTTTTCTGGGTTTCAGTTGCATGGAGTATTGTTTTCCATCCTTTGATTTTCAGTCCATAAGTTTCATTTTGAGTTAGATGTGTTTATTGTATATGGCATATTGTTAGCTCTTGTTTCTTGATCCATTCTGTCAATCTTTTTTTTTTAAATTCTTGAACTGAGGTCATTTACATTAATGGTTAAAAT
>RJWT010023400.1:0-16827 GCA_004365215.1 Cuniculus paca | reverse complement strand
AACGTTAAAAATTGTATTACAATAAAAGACACACTGCCATTAGTCCCCATCACAATACTCCCCTCTGGTTCAAACACGCATGTGCCATCATTCTTTCCATTTCCTGAAGCAGTTCTGGGAATCCTTCTCCATGAGTATCTTTAGTTGCACTGTCATGGCTGCCTTGATGTGCTAAATCCATTAAAGATGTTTACCTTTCACGGTCATTTTGACTTTGGGAAAGAGCCAGAAGTTCCCTGGTGCCAGATCCAGTGAGTAAGGGGGATGAGGACACATAGCAATATTTTCATGAGCCTAGGTTTTTGTCGAATGGTACTCAGGACCATTCACAGATTTTGATTACATCTCATAAAGATTCTCATGAAAGAGGACTTCCAGAATTGCTTCAGAAAGTGGCAAGAATGATGGGATGAGGGTGTTCCAAGTGAGAAGGAGGATTTTAAGGTGAATTACTATTAGTAATATATCTTTTACTGAAACTTTTTTTTTCACTTAAATACACACTGTATTTTGAAATCAGCCCTCAGGGATTCAATGAGACAACTTACCAAAGGTCAGACAGAGCTGGTCTCAGGGGAGATTGGTTTCCTTGGCTGAGAGGTGTGCACTCTATTTATGGAAGGACGTGCCTTACTTTCTAGACGCCTCTGTGGCAGGGGATTCCCATTTTATCACTTAGGCAGGAAAGTCCCTTCTTATGCTGTGGGTTACGGGGTGTGGGAAGATTGCTCTGTGGGTTTCAGGGTGTGGGAGTCCTTTGGGCCCTCTTAATACTGGATGGAAAAGGAGGAAGAGAACATGAGGGAAGTCAGTTCTAGGCAGTGTGGTTCAGAAGTTGTTGGGACTGGGGACAGACTTCTTGCCATCAGTTTTATGCCTCTGAAAATGGTAGTGCTGGTGTGTTTCTAGGGCATATTTCATTATAGGCTGACCTCAACTCCTTCCTGTACTGTTCCCTCCATAAATCTTTTTAAATCAATAATATCAACAGCACACTAACTGCTTGCTCCTGTACCTCTCCTCTTCTTATTTGTGATGACCCTTAATTTCTCCTTGAAGGGTATGCCAATAAAGCAGAAACGACCCCATTTCTTGCTGAAAGAGGTTTGAGGAACTGGCTCAGTCTTCACGTAGAACACACACGCAGGCTCAGCCTCCCTCCCCTCTCCATGGAGCCTGCTATCTAGAATGCAGAAGTGAATGAGTGGGTGTAACAATGATGGAGGAGAAGCTGCTGGCCTTTGGGAGGCATGGGTCTTCCAAGAGAAGATGCAGAGTTGACAGCTGGGTTTAAAGTGTTTGCAGTTGGAAGGTTCTATTTACAGGATGTACAGATTTTGAAGCCATTGACATTTGTGTGGTCATTGAATCCAAGGTTGCTACCGACATCTTCCAAGAGATCCTCCAGAGTTGACTTTCCCTAGGGAGAAAATAGCAGTGATTCTTAACCTTGGCTGTATATGAGAAGACTTTGGTGTGTGGCATGTACCTGTCATCCCAGCACTCTGGGAGGGTAAGGCAGGAGGACTGAAGTTCAACCCCAACCCAGGGAACTTAGTGGGCTCCTGTCTCAAAACAGAAATAAAATAGGGCTGGAGATGCAGCTCAATGCAAAGGCCCTAGTTTAATCCCTAGTACCACAAACAAAACAAAACTCACAAAGAAACCCGACAACTCTGAGGGGAATTTTGTGCCCAGATCTTACTTCCATAGAATCTGATTTAAAAATTGGTGTAGGACAAGATCTGGATACTGAAATTTTAAAATCTTCTTAGGTGATTTTATTTATTTATTTATTTATTTATTTATTTATTTATTTATTTAGTGGCACCAGGGATTGAACTCATGACCTTGTGCTTGCCAGGCAGGCACTTAGGCCACTGAGCTAGATCCCTAGAACCTCCTTAGGTGATTTTAATGTCCAGTCAAAAATCACTGTTCTCCTTTTCTCTCCACTGTGTCCTTTTTGAACCCTTGGGTTCTGACTCTAATATAGGAATATTCAGCTCAGGTTGCGCAGTAGTTTCCTGAGGAGATGTTGAAAGCCCAGATGCCCGTGCTATACTCCCGACCAATAAAACAGGAGTGTCTGGGAGTGAAACAAAGGCATCTGTAAACTGAAAGACCCCATCTTTTCATTGTGCAACTCAGACCGAGGATTCCTAAGAACCAGGTACTCAGTGGGTATCAGGTCGAGGCTGAGTGAGCAAAACAGCCTGAGAGATCAGATTAGCACAGAAATTGAGGAAGTAATTTAGGCATTTGGTATTAAAGGAGCCTTCAGTAAATGTGATGATATGTAACAAAAATGCCCCTTTCTTGACATTAAAGAGCAGGATTCCAATGTCTTCTGATGATTCAATGCCAGGGGAACTCCCTTTTATTCTTCGTTTACTATGATTGTGTATTATGTTCAATTTTATCAGATCTTGTCTCTGCATTTATTAAAATAGTCATATGATTTTCTTTTTAAAAAATATGTTCATGTGTTGAATTGTATTATAGACTTTTCTAATATTAAACCATCTCTGCATTCTGGGGATAAAAGCAACATCATTTTTTTTTTCTTTTGGCGGCTCTGGGGATCAAACTCACAACCTTGCACTTACCAGGCAGGCGCTTAGGCCACTGAGCTAAATCTCCAGCCTGCATTTTTTTTTTTTAATCTATACTTAGATAAAAAGAACTTCATTTGACCTTGCTAGCATTTTGTTTAAGATTTTTTACTTCTTTCCTCATGAATAAAAAAAGGCCTCTGAAAAAGTTGCCCCACTCCTAATATCTGCATTGTTTTGGTGTTAGGGTCATGCTGGTTGCGTAAAATGACTTGTAAGGGCTTATTTCCTCTTTTTTTTTTTTTTTCTTTTTTGGAAGAAATTGTCTAAGACAGATGATTTCTTTCTCTTGAGAGATTGGAAGAATTTTTGTGTAAAGCCATCTGAGTCTGGTGTTTTCATTGTAGGAATGTTTTAAACTATTGTTTCAGTTTCTTTAATAGTTATAACACCATTTTTACTGAAAACAATTTCAGAAAGTCGTAATTTTTTTTAGCTCACAACATCCCTTACTTCTGTATTCATTTCTAATGTTTTTCAGTCAAATTTCTTGCTGTCTCCATTTTTTCAATTAACATTTATTCTCAACATACTGAAGGCTCACTTCTGCTTCTTCTGAATCTGCTTTGACAAGGTTGTTAATAGATCTCCAAAAAGCCAACTCAACGGAATATTTTTAGTTCTTTTATTTTATTTTTATGCTTTATTTGGATAATGTTTACCAGCTTACCTCCCCACATACTTTGTGAAACTTTCTACTTTTTGGTGTGTTTCTTTGATTATATTCTAAAAATCGCATTCCTAATCTCCTTTCTCTTATTGTCTAGTGGTGTAAATATTGACATTTGCAACTTTTTGATCTTAATCTGCTATGATGTGCTTTTTATTCTATACAGGTTTCTCAGATAATCTATCTGCTTTTATGATATAAACTTCACCTAGGGGTAGATCAGGTTTATGGGGTTGAAGTTTATGTCATTTTGGGGGTCTTTCCTTGAGGAAAAAAAGTACAAAATTACCTATAGTACTTTACTTTGGCAGTAAATGGTCCAAAATTTAAGACTTATTAAAATCATAGTAAATGTGCCTCTGTCTAAATTTCTGAGGTTGGTTTCTTTTTTGACCTGATTTCTAAACTTGAGATTGGGAAATTAAGTTTTAAAAAATTTTTATTTCACTTTATTTTAGTCTTTAAAAATTTTTTGAGACAGGGTCTCACTATATCATCTAGACTGGCCTTCGACTCACTGTGTAGTCTAGGCTGGCCTCAAACTTGCAGTGATCCTCCTACCTGAGCTTCATGAGCAGTAGGATTGCAGGTGTGCACCACCATGCCTGGCTGGAAATTAGCTTATTAATTGGACTCACCTGGTCCAATATCATGGAGGCTTTAAAATTTGGTAATAAAACTGATATTCTTCCTATTGAGAGTGGGGTCTGTGACTCTCTCTTTGAATCTGATCTTTATGATTCATCAGTAGAATACAGTGGACGCAGTGTGGTGTCAATCAAGTTCAAGCCTGAGGAAGTTAACAGCTTCCATTTCTTGTTTTGGAACATTTGCCTTTGGATCCTAGATACCCTGCGATGTAAAGTCTAGCAACCACTTGGAGAGCTCACAAACATGGGGGTTGGGCCGACAGCGACAGCAGAGGGTCCAGCGGCTGGCCAGCACCAATGGGCCTGTCAAATCACGTGAGTGAGCCATTCCAGAAGTGGGGCCTCCAGCTTGCAGCTATGCTGCCCTAGTGCCAACCAATAGCAGAGATGAGCATTCCCCAGCGCTCTGCCTGGCTGCAGACAGGGGAGCTATGCAGGGCTGTCATGTTAAAACCTTGAGCTTTGAGTGGACTTGCTACACACTAGACAGCCGAAACGTACAAACACCTCAACTTACTGCTTCCCCAGGTGCCTAATCCTGATTCATGACAGTAGCAGTGGCCCTGTCACCCATGTATCATGTAATCGTTCATTCTCAATTTTTTCTATTCTTTCAGTTCCAGTAAACCACTAGGTATTTCAGATTTTGTGTCTTTGATATTTCTTTCATCTTCTTCCTCTTCTCCATCCCTTGTTGTCATGTCTTCTGGAGTAGTTTTGTAGTAGAACTTCTAATGTAGTTTCCATATCCATCTTTGTCCTGCTCAAAACTGATTCCCTGCATTGCCACAGAAATGCTCACAAAATTCTAACCAGGTTACATCTCTGCTTAAGTTCTTCTGATAAAATACACATAAAATCAATAAAGATAAAATGCAGTTAAAATGCAATTAACTGCATTTTATCTTTAATTTCTCAACTGAAGAAAGACTCCAGTTTGAAGATTTGAAAATTGCTGCAGTGAAAGGCAGGCACATTCCAAAAGATTTTCCTATGGGCATCCTAACCTCCATCTTGCTTTAACCTGCCCCATGAAACAGCCGCAACGATAACATTTTGCCTGTAATACATTAAAAAGCAAGTGGCTTTGCCTTTCCAGTAAGCCAATGGTAAAAAGTAAGAAACAGTAGAACAATAATGGTTGGGCAAACATCTAATACCTAGCAAAGTTGTCATTGAGAGAGAAATAGAAATGCAACCTCCCCAAAAAGAGTATCACTCACATATACCTCCCAGCAATAAAAATGACTCTAGGTATTATTTATATTCTATCTTGTTCTATTTGCAATGAAACTTTCAATACCCACTGATGTTATGAGATTGGATGATATTGTAGTAGCTACTGTACCATTGCAATGATAAATATAGTGGCATTAGCTAATACTTTTCAAAAATCTAATAGTTCAGCAGCATCATAAGATAAATTAACTTCTGAAGGCCATTCTGAGGGAACTAACTGATCTTTTAAAAATCTTATTTCAGGAAAATTCATTTTCAACTTCCATACATCTAATTCAACAAATAATTTTTGTAGCATAATGTGGAAATGTCTGAAGTAATTTGTCTTTCTGGCATCCCAGTGATAACTTGAATTTGAATGTGTGGTAACCAAAGTTCATATTCTTAACATATAAAAAACACATATTTATGACAAGGCCATACAATATTTTCCCGAAAAAAAATGTTGCCATTATTTCTTTTATTTTTCCAGGTAGAAAAATATTTGGAGATTAGCTTCTGAGACTGTTTCAAAGTATATCTAAAAATTGTCTTCAGTTTGACTTCATTTGGCATTTCTTTTTATTTTCAGGTTGCTTTGCTTTGCTCCTATAGCAAATGAAGCACCTAAATCTATAGGAGGGCAATGAATATTTAGAAAGTAACAATAGCACTATGCCAACATTTAATGAAGAATTTAATTTGTAGTGGAAAGTAATGGATGTGTATGGTAACAATGGCTTTCCTAGAATTACATTTTAATTATAGGAATATCTGGGTATTGCATATTCAGTGCTTGGAAGTAATTGTAGTGCTGAAACAATTCTAATTTAAGGGAGGCTTTTGGCCGTTCTACTTTTCTCACAGACTGTTACCAAAAGAGTGGTTATGTTACAGTGTGTACATGCTCATGGGTCATAGAATCCTAATCTAAACTTCACATCCAAAGTGGCAATTTTAATTCAGAAATAATTTTATCAGGTAACCTGGTCATAAATTTAATAGGCAAGAGCAAACGAAGGAAGGTATCTTTACTCCCCATGGCAAGAAGCGTTGTGTGTAAGTGGGTTGTAGATTAGACCCTGCTTTTCACCTTTATCTCTTGTTTAAAATTCTTGTCATCATAAATCTGAGAGAAAGAAGAACCATTTTTTTCTCATTGTATGCTCTTTGGAGAAACACTGGATGTTCTGAAAGATATTGCATGTTTTCTAAGGACTCAAGTTACCAGACTCGAGGAAGTTTGGTTTCTGTACAATTTAGTGTTTGTCCTTCCTTGAACAGATGAAAAAGAGAGAAAGGCTGAAAGAACCGTGTCCTGTGTAAAATGATCCTCTTGTTAGGGTGTGGGGTGAAAGTGGGAGGAAGGACTTGTGTTCAGCAGGCTCAGCGCCTGAACTAGGTACTGGTCCTGTTTCTCAGTCTTCCCATGTTTAGTTCCTAATTGTAGAGGGGAAAAGGAACCTGGGCAAGGAGGAGTGAGGCAGGGCAGATTACACAAATAAAGGAAGATTTTATCCTACAGCTTAATTTGGTTTCAACATAACTTCTGTGAAACCACAAAAGATTTATATAACCTTAGATTTTGTATGCCTGGAGCCTGATGTTCCCTAGTTCCATGGAAGTTGGAGAAAATCCTAAAGTTCTAAGGTTATTTTGGTCGCTCCAAAGTTATCTCTTTACCATGATTTGACCAAGTAAATTGAGAATACAGAAGTTTCCTGGGTTTGTCAATTGTGGTTCATTTTTCTCTTTTCCAATCTTTTCATTCATCATTATTGCTTAATCAACTTTATTTAGAACTTTATCACATAATTACATGCTGAGTGTCTCACACTTGAGCTACTTGAAGACTGTGAGGTTTGAAAAGTAGTCATACCTGTTTCAGTCCCTTAGCCTCACCTTATGACATAGATAGTTTACTTGTATACTTGTTAATATAGACAAGGGTTTGTACTGTTTTGCTAAATTTTAAGGTTAATCTAGTATCATCACCTTGGAGCTTTGGTCAAAATTATAGGCTATGACCTTGGACTGATTTACTTCTGCAAACATTGGACTTCTTTTGTCCAAAGAGTTTAAGTAACTTTATCAGAGAAGCTCAAAAGTCTTCTTGACTATGATATTAAATGGCTCAGGGACAATCGATGAAGTAAAATCTCTGTGTTTGAAATTTTACTGATACAGCATTCATAATCACCCAGGTAAACATCGAGCAAATTTGTGTTTTCCTAATACTGGCTGTAGCCTAAGCTTCTTTCCAAGTTGTGCAGTAAATGGACTCTTTTGGGCAGCAGAAACATAGTATGTACAGCTGTAGGCAGTGGAATTATAGGGCTGGGTCATCCAGTCATCAGGGGTGGAGGAAACCTATATTTTACGCTATTCTATAACTGATTACAACTTAATTTCTTTGTGTAAAAAGGTGGCATTCTTTTTAGTTGAACTGGCGGGTATCAAGAGGGTCTCTGACCTAGACAAGGGGGTGTGAGTAGGGTGTAAAGTCCCTCTTCCCAACTGTGGAGGGCATACTTTAGGCCTGGTACCACGAGGCTTACAAACATTACCTGTAACACTTATGCAAACATAGGTAGCTCCATTTAAGAGAGAATGAAGAGGATCTCTGGAAAGGAATATGGAAAGGGCAGAATCTTGGGTCTGAAAAGCCGTTTTCCAAAATGACTAGGAAAGTCATTACTGAATTAACTGGAAATGGTTAGCTTGAATTTCCTGCCTCAAAAGTATGACACTTGAGAAAGAAACCAAGATGAGTTTTAGAGGGAGAAAATGACTAAGTTTTACATATCAGTCATTGAACCTTGCGTAATGAATATCTACTGTACCACATGTTCCCTTATATGCCTTTACCTTGTGTATGGGATAAGCTCGTTAAATATTGCTTGGTTGTCTACCATATGCATAGCATTTTGCTGAGGTGGGACCTCTCATTAATTACTCATAATCTAATGAGCTTGAAGATCTTCCTTTTCTTGCCTCTTCATGATTTAAAAACCAGTGCTTTTGGAAGTTCTAACTGAACGCATCGATCAGGCAGTAATCAAACCTTGCTGTAAATTTTTGCTTTGGAGTACATCTATTACAGATTCACCTCATTGACCATGTTTCTTTGTTAATTTGCCTGTCCCCTTCTTCTGAACTGTGACTATGAACTCAATGCTACAGGTGCTGGTTCTGCTCCCACCCTCTGCCCACCAAATTTCCTAGTGGCTTATCAGTCCAGCTCTTAGTAGCAGTTCCATAAAGCTTACTCATGACATAAATTACTCTATACTACCAATTCTAGGGAAAGCAGAAAGGTTTTTTTCTTCAAAGTCATTTGTGATTTTGAGTTATGATTTGCTGAGTACTAGCAATTGCATGCTTTTTTTTTTTTTTTGTCTTTTTGAGACAGGGTCTCGCTAAGCAGTTCAGGCTGGCCTTGAGCTCACTTTGTAGCTCAGGCTGGTCTCGAACTTGCAATGATCCTCTTGCCTCAGCCTCCCAAGTGCTAGGATTAAAGGCATATGCCACCACGCCTGGTGCCATTGCATGCTTTACATGTTACTTAATTTTAACTTACTATTGCTATTACTTCATTGGCCCTTTCATTTGTAAAACTGTGCTCATAGATAGTAAGTAGGAAGCCAGATATCACTGAAATACTTACTGGAACAGGAAGTGAAACCAACTTTGTCTTACTCTGAAGATATGTTTATTTCACTGAGTAACACTGAGTTCCATATATAAGGATGACCTAGATCTTACATACTTACTATCTATTGCTTCTTTACATTTTCAATAATACATAATTGAATATTCTAATATTCTCTCAGTTACCGAATTAATTACAAAGGCTGACTTTCCCACGCCTGAGTACATGCCACCTGTCAGCATTTAGCCAGAGAGAAAATTCTCGATATCTTTCCATGTAGTCATAATCAATACAGTCAGCATCACCAAGCTTTTGGGCATTGTAAAGAGGAAAGCACAGCCAGATCCCGAAATGTTTTTAGAGCTTGAGTGTTTAGGTTCTAGAGAGTTCAGGATAATGCTTACCTTCTGGGTGTCTGTGACAGCCAGGGAGATCTGAGTGTGTTTATTCTGATAAGACAGACCCTCAACCATCCGAGGAAAATTCTCATTTTCTTAATAGAAAGAGACTTGCAGCCTGGAAGATCACACAGAAAATAGTGTTCCTTGGGGGAGAGTCGCTTGGCAGGGGACAGTAACTGCAGTCATAAGCTCCTTATTGAATCAGGTGTTCTTGAGTTGGACTGGCTCATTGCATGTAATAATCACAAGACCTGCTTAGTAAGTTTATGTTGATGCATTATCCACTGTCATACAGATTGGCTGGAGCCATACCCCAAAAGGATATATTGTCATAAAAACATAGAACATTCTAGATTAGCAAATTATTATGTCCAATGAGGTTGAAAGAGAGGAAGAGCTCTGATAATTAATATCTGAGTAAAAATCTAGACATCTTTCAAAGGGACTCTAACAGCATGGAGGGAAACACAGCATGGCTTTATTAATAGTTAGTGAAACGGCAGGGCATACCCTACAGAACCGTTCCATATGGTGAGAGCAGAAAACTACGTTTTTTATTACCACACCTTTGCCAACAGCTAAACTGATAACCTTGTAGTAAAGAGCTGCCAACAGCACACTGCAAAATGACAACGGCCCCATAGCACGCTGAACTGCAGGGTTGGATTATTCTCTGCACACAGAGCAGGAAAATCCCACGTATCATGTAGTCACACAAATGTGTGGTCCCATGTGTGTGAAGCTCAGCCTACAGCCTCGAAGTCCCAGCGAACTGGGCATAGGCCTGAAGGCAGGAAAAGAAAGTACAGGATAAGGAGAACCACGATTTCTCATCAACCAGCTGTATGGGGTCATTTTCCTTATCAAATCAATTAATCTACTTGACTGAACTGAGTCATTGAGACCGTGAAGATGCTTCAGGGTCATGGGAGCACCAAGAAAAGGATCAGTTTTCCTTCTTCAAAGAAGAATAGTAAGATCATTGAAGCTTCATAACATTTTGTTTCAAAAGCTCTATGTGGTAATTACAGAAATAATTTGAAAAGACAAAGAGTTTTAAGGAATGTTGCTATTCCCACTCCTAAAAAATAATTAATTTTAACACATTAGTGAATATACTTGTGGATCCATAAAAATAGGCTCATGTTGTAAATGTTGTTTAAAAACTTGTTTTTACTTGTAAATATATTGGGCACAATTCTGCATGATAAAGTGTAATTTTAAATTAATTAAATTTATATGCTGGAAAGTGGACATTTTATATCCTATTAGGGGATAATTTATATCATTTAAAAACTCTGTATAGTAGTGATTTGTTTTTAGAAATAGATTTCTCCATGTTTCCCCCACTATGATGAACAAGGCACAAAAGAATATCAATGGAAATATATCTGTGTATATATCCTAATTTAATTTATTTTATTTTTCTGCTGAGGTCATTTTATTTTTAAAATTTTTATTTTAGTTTATTAGTACATGTGTGTAGCACATAATGTTTACATTCCCTGTGGGAGTTGATATATATATATACGTAGCACATTTCAATTTCTTTTTTCATCCCCTTTTCCTTCTCTGCCTTCCCCCATGTATCCTAATTTGTATCCTTTGGATTACTTATTAAAAGTGGAATTAACTGTTAGATGAGATAAAGTTATATTTTTTAAAATGTTTCTCTAAACATTAATTGCCAGAATAAGTCTTTCCATTTTTTTCTATCGAGATATTTGCCCTCTTAATTTAGAAAGTCTCCTTATGTAGTAATGAACACATCTTTCACCTGAGGTATGTGAAGGGATTTTTCTCATGTTGTCATTTGTCTTTGAGGGGTGTGTGTGTGTGTGCAGTCAGTCATTATTCATGGATTCGATGTTTGCAGATTTGCCTACTCAGTAAAACGTATTTGTAACTCCAAATGCTACATTTAGTGCCGTATTGTTCACATTCTCGTTGGTGTCTTTGCTTTTTTTTTTTTTTTTGGCAACACCGGGGATTGAACTCACGACCTTGTGCTTGCTGGGCAGGCGCTTAGACCGCTGAGCTAGATCCCCAGCACGTCTTTGCTTTTTGAAGAGGCCTGGGACAGTGCTGAAGTGCTGCCTGGCGTTCCTAGGCACAAGCAAGCTGCGATGTGCCTTGTGGAGAAGAGGTTTATGTTAGGAAAGCTTTGTTAAGGGATGCAGGATAGCGTTGTTGGTCACATGATCAGCGTGAATGAATCAAATATATATATCTATTTTTATGGAAAAAAGGTCAAACAAAATTTCATAACAAAATAATAGAATAACAATAGTTAATGTATTACATGTTATCTTTAGTTGGCCAACAATGCCAACTATACCAACAAGATATAGGCATAAAAATTTCTAAAATTGATATTAGCACAAGCCTTCCTTTTTTTTGCTACCGGACATCCAACTAGTGACCTTGCACTTGCCAGGTAGGCGCTTGTGCCACTGAGCTAAATCCCCAGCCCCACGTCTTCCTTTTAATGAACTAAGAGACACTAACAGTATAACTGACCTGCATGTTTTCCCCTTCCCTACTGTCCTTTCTCCTTTCACCCATTCTAGTTCCTTTTTCCTTTTGAACAATTTCTTCCCATTTCACAGTATCTATTGTACATTTTAGACTCTATTTACTCCTTCAGTTTCTTATACCAGGTTGACAATATGATGTTTCCACACGTGAGTCTGATTTATTTCTCTTATGAGTATGGTCTCAAGTTCAATGATATATATTAAGTAAGGTGTCTTTAAAGAGGAACACATATAAGACCAAGTTATGTATAGACTGGGTGACAAAAATGCAGGGATCAGAGGCTTGCATTTTCCCTGGGAGCAGTGGTTTGATATTTGCTAACTCAGTGACCATGGCTAGCTACACTGAATAAGGAGAGTCAACTCTCTGTGTGTATGTGTGTGTGTGTGTGTGTGTGTGTGTGTGCAGTTTTCTTCACATATAGGCATTTATGCTGTTATGAAACATTTTGTCCTTGGAGTGCTTAGTACTGAACATTTGTGTTGTATGCTTCCGTGTGGAGAGACCTCTGCTGGAGTAACATCCCTGGCCTGCCTCTGGATTCCCACTTAGCTGGGTGGTGAATTTGGAAAAACTCACAGCCCTTTCACCCTTCTCCTTGAATCTGCCCTCTTCCTGCAAACAGCCTTTGATCTTTGTGATGTATTCCCCACAACCCTTCACAAGCTGTGTAACCTTTGAGATGGACTATCCTCATCTATAAATTAGTGAAGATAATACTAAGTAGTCTCTTTTAAAAAAAAAGTGAGAGACTCTGCTGGGGATAGCAGCATATGCTGTAATCCCAGTACTCGGGAGGCTGAGACAAGAGGATTGTTGCAAGTTCGAGACCAGCCTGATCTACAAAGTGAGCTCAAGGCCAGCCCAGACTACATAGTGAGACCCTGTCTCAAAAAGACAAAAAAAAAAAAGTGACGGACTCTGCTGGGGATAGTGGCATATGCTGTAATCCCAGCTTCTTGGGAGGCTAAGGCAAGAGAATCTCCAGCTGGAAGCCAGACTGGGCAACTTCATGAGAACCTGTGTCAAAGTAAAATAAAAAAGCACGGTGGGGGGGGTGGTATAGCTCAGAGGTACAGTGACTAACATGAGTGAGACCCTGGGTTAATCCATAGCATGGCAAAAGAAAAAGAATGTTCGCAGGATGCTAGCACAGTGCTTGGAGATGACAGATGCTTGATGTGTGTTGGTCAAATAGGTGCCTGTGGTTTCCTCTTTACTTTTCTTTTTTCTTCTTTTCCACATTGGGTGATCTTTTCTACATTTTCTACAATTCAGTAGTGATCGTTTGGCATGTTCATAGAATGCTAAACAATTTCAGAATATTTTCAGTATATCATTTGGCAAATTCTTCTTTTCTATTGTATTTTACAAACCACGTGGAGGACTAAGTGAAGCAGAGACGCCTCAGGACACACGACGTTTTCAAGGGTCTAAAGTGGCTGACTCCCAATCATTTGGTCACAGGTGTGTGACCTCATGTCATCAGCTCCTAGTGTCTTTGCTCTAGGACAGTGATGGCGAGCCTTTTAGAGCTTTCAGTGATACGGACAGCCCGCTGGGGCACATGTGCCACATCTTCACCACTGCTGCTCCAGGTGTCCTTTGACATGGACCGCCCTTCACTCACATTCTCAACCCAAGCATTGTTCTTGGGAAATGGCTTTGGAGATTCTGGGGGAGTGGGTCCTTTATACAGCCCTGCCTTCTTTCTTCTCTAGAAGAGACTTGCTCCTGTGCGTGCTGTGCATCCCTTGAGGAGTCCCGTACACAACCTGGGGCTTGCTAACGTCCACATTGTTTATTGTAACCTCCCTCTGTTGGGTGCCCCAGTCTCAGTGCAGGATGTGGCATCGAATAGGTGTTCAATAAATGCCTGTTGAAGGCATGAATGATGAATTAATGAATGGTGAACGATAGTAGTTATGATGAAGGTCATTGCCATAGAAAATGGCCCAGATGCTCTCTTTAGAGTGGTACAGATCTGCACAGAGCTTTAAGACCTGCTTCCTCAATTTTCTGCCCTCCTTTGATTAAGTTGAGGACAAATTGGAATATTTGCTACGGAACCAAAATGCTTCAGCTGAAGTTTTCAGTGGCCTCTTGTCTCTATAATCTGGTCAGTAAAAACAAACTTAATTTGTATCGCACAAAGTATGTCCTGGTGGGGGCTGATGAATGGGTGGGTGATGTTGTGTGCACTTTCCCACTGGGCACAGTTTAATGACTAGTACATTTAGGTTATTGAAAAGGTCCTAGAAACAAAAAATCTTTTTGAAAATGAAGACTGTTTAATGTGTTATTCTTATTATTTTGCACTGTTCACCATTTCAGTGATTGACCTTGTTTTACAATGAAAGAAAACAACGAATTAATTTGGAGGAAGAGATATGTCTTTCTTGCAGTGTAAGTCCTAGAATCTCCTCCTTCCGAAGAATATCAGTACATACTCCCAGGGATGCCTTGGTTGTGGGCTGGGTGGAGTGACTCTCTTCCAAATAATAAACAAAGGATATGGGGAAATAGTATGTAAGTGGAGAAGCTCGCCAACACTGCCGTGTCCAAAGAGGAAGGTTAATGTCACCTGTGATGTCATTTGGGGGTCCCGTAACCTCTGGCGTGAAGTGATAAGAAGGGCACATCACTTCCCTTTGGTATTCTTTCTAGAGGTTCATAACTCAGTCTCATCATAAGAAAATAACAGACAAACCCAGACTGGAGGGCATCCTAAAGGCTACCTGACCACTACTCAGGAGAGGAAAGACAGAATCTGTCACAGACTGGGAAGGCTGGAGAGACAAGCAACTCAGTGGAACGTCGTACCGCAGTTCGGATCCTTGAACAGAAAGAGAACAATGAAAAAACCAGTAGAAACCTAACAGTCTGGAGCTCAGTTAATAGCAGTAGTTTTGACAGTTGTGCCATAATGATATAAAGTAAAAAAAAGGGGAGATTGCATGAGGAATAGATGAGAACTTGGCACTACCTTTGCAACTTTTCTGTACATTCATAATTATTCAAAAATAAAGAATTTGTTAAAAAATTAAAGGAAGCAGATACGTGATACTTATTTTTTTTTCTTTTTTAATTCACAGTCAAATGATAGGAAAACCTTCAGAGGTAGGAAAAAAAAAAAGGCTTACCCTTTGTGGATTGCTTGGTATTATAGAACTCCTGGTGTCCTACAAATTAAGTCTCATTGTACCAAAAACTACCAACAACTCAATTAGGAAAAAAGAATCAAAGAAAAAAACATAAATATTTTACAGATTATATAACCTCTACTGGCAGTTTTAATAAAGGTGAATTTCTTTTCCTTTTTTTTTTTTTTTTTGCGGCACTGGGGATTGAACTCAGGACCTTGCGCTTGCCGGGCAGGCGCTTAGGCCGCTGAGCTAGATCCCCAGCCCTGGTGTTTTCACTATGCCGTTCAGGCTGGCCTTGAGCTCACTTTGTAGCCCAGGCTGGTCTCGAACTCACAATGATCCACCTGTCTCAGCCTCCTGAGTGCTGGGATTACAGGCGTGCACCACCACGACCGGCTGAATTTCTTTTGCATGGTGAAGTTCAACAATGCAGAGATTGGTAAATCCTTTGCTTATTTATTTATTTATTTATTTATTTATTTATTTATTTTCAGCACCAGGGATCAAACTCACAACCTCACGCCTTCCAGGCAGGCACTTAAGTCACTGAGCTGAATCCCCAGCTCTTGTGTTTTTTTTTGAGACAGGGTCTAGCTATGCATTTCAGACTGGCCTTGAGCTCACTTTGTAACCCAGGCTGGTCTTGAACTCACAACAATCCTCCTGTCTCAGCCTCCTGAGTGCTGGGATTACAGGCGTGTGCCGCTAGGCCCAGCTAGATTTCCCAATTTTAAAAAGCAGTTTTAACAATTAAGTTGTTGGGAATCTGTGAGGACAATGGGTTAATTAACACTTTCATTTACCAAGAGACATATTATTGTTTTCTAGTAAACATTTTTTATATTCAATGTGGAAAAAGAAAAAAGAGGTAAGGTAGACAATTCTCTAGCAATGTACCTAGGCTCAAGTACAGAGGTGAATTTTCCTGTGTGCAGGCTAAAAATACTCTCAGCCCAAATTGCCATTCTCAAGATGTGATTAGGCAGAGAATGAAATTTTACAATGTTTACCGCTTTGATTTTTTCATTTGCCGTCCAGCATCAGCTCAGTGTACATATCAGTTTTCATCCTTAAATGTGCGTGAAACCAAATCAGGAGTTTTGCAGAGCTCTAATTGCTGTATGATTTGATGTTACTGTGCAGTGAAGCTACACTAGTTAATTGTTTTCCTGACTGAATTCCCATCTCTTCCCCCACCCCTTGCCCCCATTCTGCCTGAAGGAGCCTATAAAGCAAAACACAAACAAACAGAATCTCTCAGAAGAGCATCTTTCAGTTTCAGAAGCATCATTTGCAATGGGTAGCAGCCTCGTCATAATATGGGCAATAATGATGAGGGATCATTGTAATCCTTAAGTGGCTTCAGCTTATTGTTATTAGGGGAGGGAGCAGAGTGAGGTGGGGTATATGGAAGAAAAATATAGTTTACTCTGCTTCAGTGGTGTTTTTTTTTTAACATTTCAAACAATAACATGAGAAAGGCATTTCTTCGTCTCTCTTGCTGGGGTCTATTTCAGTTTTAATATGTGGGTTTTGAATTATGGTCCACTGGTACATTATGTGATATGCAACATGATCATTGGAAGAAAATTTGTGGAAACAAATGAGGTATTTGATTAATCACTTCAAATATTGATCAATTTATATGGCTTCCTGTACACTGCCTTTTTCATACTGATCAATAGCTCAGACAATATATAAACAACAGCCTTCTCTAATAAATAACTGCATTATATAATGCTAGTTAAATTTAGAAATTGCTATTTTATTGCATTTCTCACTCATAAAACGTAGTGCCAAGTGGTAATTGAGATTGAGTTAGAGTCTCATAATGCTTTGCTTCAAATCCAATCCAAGATGCTTTTCTTTGAAGAAAGACCTGTAAAAAGAGAACCCATGGGTAATGACAGATGACTGAGGAAGACCAGCGTGGAGGG
>RJWT010023399.1:0-16827 GCA_004365215.1 Cuniculus paca | reverse complement strand
GGTACTGGGGATTGACGCTGGAGGCTTCTCACTGAACTACAGGCCTAGCTTCTTAAAATTTATTTTTATTTTGACACAGGTTTCGCTCAGTTACTACGTTGCCTATTTTGGACTCAGATTGTCCTCCTGCCTCAACATCCCAGAGTTCAGGGATTATAAGTACACACTACAATTTCTGGCTGTATTTCATATTTTCAAGTGCCTAGTATACCAAAATACAGTTTCTTTTTCATGCTGATCTTACATCCTGCAATCTTGCTAATACCCTTTATAAAATGGTTTTTGCAATTTCTATCCAACTGTATATCTTCTGTATTTTGGATGTGTTATCTAGAACTTTCAGTACAAAGGTTCAATAGAAATAGTGTGATTGGCTGTCTTGTGTTCTTCCTGATGCTAGGAGGGAAGCATCTAGTCTTTACCTGTGAAGTACAGTGTTAGCTCAGTGGTTTTACACGTGCCACTTATCTAGTTAAAGGAAATATATTACTAGTTTACTGAGAGTTTTTTTAAATTTAGGAATAGATTTTGGCAAATTCTTTATGTGCATCTGTTGATTCTTTATGTGCACCGTATGATCTGTTTTGGGACTTAAAAGTCTAGAAATATCTCTAACAAAAGGGAAAGACCTTGAAAAGGATGCATGTGGATGCCTGGAAATTGAATTCTTTTCTCATCTCATTAAAATATAAATGCTGATTTGAGTTTGGGGCTTCACTGTCCCAGTTTTCTTCAGCAGAGTCTGTCAGCATTGGTCACGAAGCTTTCTTTATCCAACACAGAAACCACAGCCAGACTGATTGAGGAAATGCACCATTTATTGCAGTCCCTGTCCAATACCAGAACTTGTAAGGGGCTGGATTGATCTTTTGAAAAGATTAGTGGCAGGAGCCCTACTGAGAAAAAATGGCAGAGGAAGTTCAAGAGACGAGTTGAAAGTTATGGGTGAGGAGGAATTCTGTTAGTGTATAGACACCTAGGCACAGAGAAGTGCTAAGCCTGTGGGAATTCAGTTCTATCCCTCCCCTTCCCTGGGGGAAGAGAATAGACCCGAGAACAGAGGACGAAGTCTCTTCCAGGAGGTCAGAGCCCCTCCACTGGCATTGCCCATTGCAGTTGCTTCAGGTGACATCTTGAACAGGTCTCCCGCCTTTGGGAGTTTCACCTGCTCTACCAGAACTTCCTTCCTCTCTGCGTCTCTCCCTCCCGTTATCTGCTTTTGGCACACTCACTGCTTGTGGCTGGTCACCTTCAGGGAGCTTGAGTGAAGGAGAATGAGGCCCAGGCACATCCTCCTAAAGGCCTCTGCAAAAGTGAAGGTGGGAAGTGGGGAGGAGATGGCCAGAGTCTGTGCAGCAGGAAAGTAACTCTCAGTCCTGCAGCCTTCTGGGAAGTGCTGAGCAGAGAGTGCATGTGTGTGGCTGGGAATGCACCTGCAAGATGCACCTTCACAGTGTGTAGTGGAGTCACCAGCATCTAAAAGATCAAGAGCTGAGAGAGGGAAGAGGACTGTGTGCAGGTGCCAGAGATGCTCAAGGAACTCTTGTATGTTTACAACTCTTGTATGTTTAAATTTTGTCAATAGAAACTTGTCAGTCACTTTTGAGGTTTACATCTGGTGATACTGGGGATGGTATATTTATATAATGATCCCCTTTGCAATGTTTTCAGAGACTGAACCTCTAAACTTTTGAAAGGAGTAAGTTTTGGTTTTGTTTATTTTTGGAAGTCTTGATAGTAACTCAGGACTGAATCATCCACCTCAATACTGGAGCCAGCCAAGTAGAGCCACTGCAGACCACAGGGCAGCCCTCACCCCAGCCACCCAGATGGAATGGATATGGGGCCCTGGAGGAGCTGTGCCTGTTTTGTTCAGGAGGAGGCGTGTTTCACAGAGATTGTGACTTTTCTTTCTCTTGCTCAAGAAGTTGCAGAGAAAGTTTCTCAAGAAAGTCTGTACTATTTCTGCTGTCAGAGATTCAAAATAGAGTAAGAGAAAGTAGATTTTAAACATTGCAAATTCGGAGTGGGGAAGGGTTATTATTTGGGATTAACTGGGGGCCTTCAGACTGAGCTACATTTCCTGCCCTTTTTATTTTTATTTTGAGACAGAAAGGTCTCCCTAAGTTGCTAGGTTACCCAGGTTGGACTCTTGGTTTGCAATTGTCCTGCCTCCGCCTCCCAGCAGAGTGCTGAGATTACCGGTGTGTGTCACTGTGCCCCTCTGACATTTCAGTTTTTCACCATGAACTAATAACAGTAAAGTGACTTAACAGAGTATTTAACTACCGAAATGAATACTGTATAAAAGCTGTTGAAAGCTTTTTTTTGTCTTAAGGACCAGGTAGTGAGTGTTTGGTTTGTCTCAGCTACTCACCTCTGTAGTTGTAGTGCAAAAGCAGCAGGGACCGCATGTAAAGCCATGCATGTGGCTGCCCCAAGAAATTTATTTATAGAAACTGGCATTAAGATCGGTTTGATCCTCAGGCCATAGTTTTTTGATTCTTGTTCTACAATGATGAAAAACAGACAAAGAATGAGAAAGGGAGAATGGTAGACTATTCTGTCTTCTAGCTGAAAATGGAATTTTTCTTGGGATGCTTGTTTGATACTTGGAAGATTTGTTGCTTTATTAACTATATGTACTTCAGTAAATTGTATACTTCATATATGTCCTTTGTTGATGTAAATTGGATAATAAGGTGTAAGTTACACTGCTATAATGAAATTCAATAGTCGGAGGCTTCAGAAACACAGAAGTGTATTTTTATTTCTCTTTCATATAATGGCCTTGACTTGAACCATTAGGTCAGTGGGTTGACTGCTCTTCATTGTCACTCCAAGACTCAGTTTCCTTCTGTGTTTTGATTCTTCATACCTAAGATCATGGTCATATTCTACTTTTGTGAAGCTAGGCCACCATCTTTCTGTGCTTCTGATGGTAGCAAAAAGAAAGGAATGATGGCTCATGGCAGAGTTGCACAAGCTTTCTCCTTCTCCACTGGTGGGACACAGGTAGTCTCTCCACACTTCCACCCCAGAGACAGGAAGGGAGTCAGTCTGGAATCAGCAACAGGTATAGTCACTGTAGAGAGAGGGTATTCTAAAGGGTCATAGCGAACCTGCCAAGAGAGAATGCTGAGGCCACTTGAACCTAGGACCAGAGCGTCTGCTTGGCTCCCTGATATACCTCAGTGCTTGGCTCACAGAAGCAGTGCAATGCACATACTCCATTCAGGGATGAGCGTGGCCCACAGACAACCCTAACATTACCTTCTCCAGGTTTAACTATCCAGTGTATTTGTTGTCTATTGCTGCATGATACATTGCCCCAGTAATTAGGTTATAGCAACAAGCCTTTAAGATCTTAGTTTCTGAGGGGCAGGAATTCATGAGAAGCTAAACGGGATGATTGTGGCGCAGCGTTAGTCCAGAGTCTGCAGTTGTATTCCTGCTGGAGATCAGCTGAAGGGGATCCACATCCAGGATCACTTGGTGGTTGTTGGTGTGAGCCTCAGGTCTTCACCACATGTTCCCCTCTGTAGGTCACCTGTGCTCCTCACATGGTGGCAGGCTGCTTGCTCCAGTAGGAGTATTCCTGACAGCAAGTTCAGGAAGGGAGCTGGAGTCCTTTGTAACCTAATCTTGGGAGTGGCATGCCATCACTTCTACAGCAGTCTACCAGACACCCAGACCAGCCTTGTTACAATGAGGGAGGATGCCATTAGGCAACAGGTAATAAAAGACAGTGATCTACTGGGGCTGTCTCAGTGTCTACCAGATGCTTCTAGTCACACATCAAAAGCACCACACCTCACATGTTGGCCTCAAATCAAGAAGACCCAAGAAACATCAGTACTATCCCTTGAGTTAGACGTGAACCGTGAGGAAGGTTTGCATGCAAAAATATTTGTGAAACACTGAATTAAAGTAAAATATTGATGTTTGTTGTGCAATTTTAGCACTTCTTGAGGTCTTCGATATACTCTCATTCCTTGCGAATCATGGAACCTCTGTCAATGTTTCATAGATGTTATTTTACAGAGAAGTCCTGCTCTTTAGACAAAGAGAAGTGAACACTACAGGGGAACACAAGCCCACCGGGTGTATAAAGTTAAGGGCAGAGTAATCATCAGAAGTGGAAAGTCATGTGCCATTACATGATGTATCTGTTGGTTGCCCCGGCCTTCAAATACTCATATACTCTTCTGATGGAGCATTTCCAACATTGCCTCTCTTATCATCCTTCCTTTATATAATGCAAATGCATATTACTTTGCTTACTCTTAATGTCTGAACAAAAATAATTTCTGTCTTACCTAGCACAAAACTGCAATTACTCATGACAAATAATACCATTTCATTAAAATGCAAATTAGTCTTAAAGGTCTTTCACATAAATATTGTACTTTGCATGTACACCTTTGAATAATTAGAAGGTTTGTGGTAGATGCGAAGGTAGGAATCACAGATATGTCCTGTGTTGAAGAATTGAAGTCTAACAAAGGCAAAAGGATGGAGTGAGAGCTTTAACAAGCTTAACATTTACTGAGCATGAAGCCACAGTGTGCAACACCAGCAAAGTGAATATGTTTATCTGTGACCCCTGGAATTAGGGACAGTAAAGCATAAGACAGTACCCATAATGTGTGTATAATGATTTCTACCGTGCATGTTACCGTCAGACACCAAGCAGATTTATAGTCTATTAAATGTTCCCAGGTTGTCAGCAAGTAACTTTTAAGTTTTTTATTTATATTCATGTTTCTTTCCAAATCTGCCAATTATTTCTTTGAGTTATACCAGCAATTTTACCTACTTTGAATGGTAAGACCAGCCTTCAAGTAACAAATACTTTAATATCCTAAAATAACCAAATTTTTAGTATCTTAACGATTTTGATGAGATAAACCTTTGACACTGATCCTACTAAGACAGGACCTGCATGAACTACATGGAGAAAGTGATTTTTTATGAACAATATTCAGAATAGTTCAGCTCCTTTTCTGGGATAACTGTTTTTCAATACCTATTTTCTTCCTACCAGCTCAGATAAGTCTTTTCCCACTGGCACTTGGATGGATATCTGGTAGTTTCTAGTATCCACCAGCCTTCCATCTTTGAAACCGATGAAAACTGAAAACGACAACCATTTTGAAGAAAGCAAGAGACACTAGGGTAACCATTGTTAATCTCCTGTTGTTATGTTTTGAAAACCTGTATAGCTTGCAGTGTTCTGTTCTGAAATGCTATATTATGTTTGACTCTATACTGTTTTCTTTTGCTTTTTTCATTCTGTTCTGTTTTGTCCTATTTTCTTTAAAATTAAAAAAAAAAGCTATCAGGCTAATGATCAGTTTGTCAGGTGTTGATATCCTTTCCTGACAAGTGGAAAAAACCTTGATCAATCAAAGTAAGGTCACCAAGAGAAATGTGATAATTAGCAGCTGATTTCTGTAATGCAGGGCTGTTCAGCAGGCTTCTGACGTCATTTAATAATGAAAACAAATGGTAGTGAGGGCAGAGGTGTCAGAGGAAGAATATCAATTGAAAACTGGAGTGGTGGAGACATTCAATTGATGGACAGTGACCTTGAACGTACTTCAGCCCACCCTAGGTCAGAGTCCTCAGGTGTGGCGGTTACACGTGAACTTGCTAGATCTCTGGATGAGTCATGGCAAATGTGATCACCCAAATTAGAACAGGCAGAGGCTTCTGATTTAGAGCTTGTAGGGGCATCTGATCGGCCACCATCACTTGTATTTAGCAAAGACTCAAAGGCAACTGGGACAGTAGGAAAACTGTAGAGTAGAAAAGGGGAGGCTTGGATGTGGGCCAGTGAAGAGTTCCTTAGCATGGTGCAGCCATAGCTAACTAGAAGCTGGACATCAAATGATCTTGGTTTCCAGAGTACACGTGGTTTTCTTAGGTTGGTCCTGACTTGGAAGTGTGGGCAAAATTAGGGAAGTTTAAATTGTTGACAAGGTCCTCACTGCTCTGGACCCATGGCTGCAGAGGTGATGGATTAGGGCCCTGAGCCATCTGCAGGAGGGACTGTGACTCATGTGTGTCTTGCCACCACCTGTTCTACATTTGGTTTTCCAGTCTAGAAGATTTCATAGGTTACATAAAATGCCACCGTGCACTTAGCATAGCACCTAATGACGGTAAAAACTTCTCAACAGACACTCATTTTGAACTCTTAAGACATAAGCAAGGTTAGGCTGATTTACCAAGAAATATAATGTGAGAATGGTAAAAGTTTTGATCTAGGAATTGTCTTCTGCAAAATTGACTAAAGAGAATAAGAGTGGTGTGATGCCACCTTAATTGTAGCATCTCAGACAAGGGAATGCACGACTTACACAATGGATGAACATTTCTGATGAGCAAAAAGATAAAGCAGGCTCAGGATTGAGACTGAGACATATTTTATTCAGCCTATGTAGATGTCATTGTAATCACGTAGTTTAGTAGGGTGGAAGAAATATATTTATTCCATACCATTTCTTTTCACAGTCAAAACAGATGCAGAAGTTTGGTTGATTGGTTGTGTAGGAGAAGTTTGTTGTTTGTTTAGATGAAAGAGAAGGAAGAAAAGATTACATCTCAAAAATTAATAATGCTCAAGGTAGGGAAGGATAGGGCATGGCAGAAAGAACTGGGGGGCTGTCACCTTCAACTCTAAGGGAAAAGGAGACTTCTTTGGAAAGATTGAGGGGGATGACAGTTCCCTGTCAGCGCAGCAAGAAATCAGAGAAATATGTTGCTAACAATTGTCGTCTTCTTTTTCCTTGATGAAGTCTAGAAAAAGAGTTCATTGAAAAAGAAGCAGAGAAAATGGAACATTACTGAAGATTTCTGTGCATAGTCATGCAAAAGTATGATAAATGACCACCTGTTGTTTTCCAATCTTATTGTCTGTATCCACATTGCTTTTGTTTTGTTCCTAAGCACCGTGTGATATTGCAGGGCTCAGTGGACATTCAAACACAAACTGATTTATATCATATAATTATGAAGACAGAGATTATAATTAGTCACCCTAAATTCCTTGATGACTTCTGAGAATCAATGGTGCCTAAGTGGAGGAGATTAATAGCCATAATTAGTGGAATTGGCACAGAAATATTCCTGGACTTTCACTGTGCTAGGACGCAGAACGCATTATCATGTAATGATGCATTGATAACTGGACATTGGTAACTGTAATGGATTCAGCCTTTATTCCTGTCTTTTGTCATTATCTGCTTTATAACCCTAGTTACAAAGATTACCACATACTTTGACCTTATTTTAGACTACCATAATTTTGAGTAATTGCAATTTAAATTTGCTACTGTAAAACAATAAAGAGGAAGAAACTTAGAGGTCATTGAACCATTATTTTTATTTTCGACTATTTATTTTGAGATATTAGAGGTTAAGAGAAAAATGCCGGAATAGTAAAGACATTCCTGGGTAACATTTAACCCCTCTCCACCAGGAATAGTATCTAGCATAACTGTAGTACAGTATCAAAGTCAGTCATTGACGTTGGTACCATTTATAAAGCTGATTCAGATTTTTGCAGTTTTATATGCATTCATTTTTTGTGTGCCTGTATGTGATCTATGCATTTTTATTACATATGTTGGTACTTGGAGCCACCATATTGAAGGTGCAAAACTACTCCACTGACTGGAAGATCTCAGGACGAGCAACTCCTAAGTTGACTGTTTATAGCCACACCTATCTCCTCCTGCATCCTTAATCCTTGGAAACCATTTTGTTTGAGAATATTTTATAAATTGAATCATGCTGTCTTTATCACCTTTTGAGAGCACCTAACTTCACTCAGCCTAATTCTCTTGAGATCCATCCAAGTTGTTTATATCAGTGATTTGTTCTTTTTTATTTCTGAACTGTATTTCTTGGTATGAATGTACCATGGTTTGGTTAACCCTTCACTCCTTGATAGGTATTTGGATTATCTTATTTTTGACCATGAGAAAGCAAGCTTCCTGCAGTGTTTGCATAGGCATTAGTTTAAATTCTCTGACAAAAGTGTGACTTCTGGATGATATGTTAAGGGTTTGTTTAGTTCAATTGCAGTTTAGAAGAAACTAGCAACTCCCTCAGAGGCTGTACCATCCTCCAGCCTTAGGAGCAATATACAAGCAATGTATTTTCTTTACAGGCTCTTGATGCTTTTATTATTGCTTTTTATTTTAGCTTCTTTGGTAGGTTTGTTGGTGTCTCGTTCTTGCTTTAATTTACCTTTTTTTTTTTAGGTGAATTAAGTCCAATATCTTTTTATATTTTCTATTTGTACTTCCTCATCTGTGAAATATCTGTCTGTTTGACCCATTAGCTAAGTTACTTGTTTTTTTACTCTTAAATTCCCAGAGTTCTTCTTATGTCTAGATATGCATTCTTTTTCAAATTCATAAATATGTCTTTTAAGCTTGTAGGTTGTCTTTTATTTCTTTGTAAAACTATTGTTTTACTTTGTTTTCTTGAGATAGGGTCTTGTTATGTATCTGGGGCTGACCTGTGTAGCCTAGGAGGCCTCCAACTAGTGACAGTCCTCCTGCCTCACTTTCCCAAATCCTGAGATTACAGATGTGTGCCACCATACCTATTTTTTATTTTTTTAGTAGAGTTCTGAAGGGCAAAACTTTCAATTTTGAAGTATAATACATTGATTTTTTTAATGCATTATAATTTTTTTTTCCATATTGGAGATTGAATCCAAGGCTTCTTTGCACTGAATTACCTCTCCAGACCGTTTTTACTTTGAGACAGGGCCTTGTCCAGTTGCCCAGGCTGGGTTTGAACTTGGATCCTACTGCCCCATCCTCCCAGAGGGATCACTGACTGGATTTGTGTGCATAGGTCATGAATAAGAGCTCTGACCCTGCTTTACATTTTTGAAGGTTTTCTTCTAATAATTTTCTTAGTTTTATAGGTTTACTTTTATAAATATGTGAAATTTTAAATTACTTTTTGTATAAAATGTTAGACTTAATGTTCATTGTTCCCTAGGGATACTCTGTTGCCCCACCAACATAAATTGCAAAGAGTGTCCTTCCTCAAATGAATTATTGTACATGTTGTCAAAAGCAATTTCTTATCTTTTCGTATTATTTTCTAGATTCTCTATTGTGCTCCATTGATCTATTTTTCTGTTACTCTACCAGGTGCACACTAATCTGATTGCTGTAGTCATACAGTAAATCTTTACATCAAGTGAAGTTATTCCTCCCACTTTATTTTTCATTTTTAAAAATCGTTATAGCTATTATGGTTTGGCTTTCCATATAAATTTAGAATAAACGTTTTTATGTCTGTGGAATTTTTATGGACATTGCATTAAACATTCAAGTAAAGTTAGAGAACATTGGTATCTAAACTGTTGTGTTACCTTGTCTGTATATAATATGTCTCCGTGTCTATTTAGGTCTTTGATTTCTTCAGTCTTGTTATGGTTGGGATCTGGGGTGTCCCCAGGAGACTCATGTGTTCAGAGGAGGGGCTTTTGGATGGCGGTTGGATCATGGGGGAGCTACATTCATCCATACATTTATCCACTGACACATTCTTGGCCGATTTGCTGTCAGGAGCAGAGGCGGTCACTGGGGCGTGATTTGGAAGGGTGTGCCTCCCTCCCTTCTGGCTCCTCCCTTTTCTCTCTGCTTCGTGGCAGCCATGAGGCGAGCAGTTCTCCTGCGCAGCAGCCCTTCCACCATGCCTTTCCTACCGTGGACTGTGGCATAAGCCAAGATAGACCTCTCTCCTTTAAGATGTGGGTGTTAGATATTGTGTGTCAGCAGTTAGGAAAGTGTTTTATACCCTCAGCATACAGGTCCTATAAGGTTTTGTTAGATTTATGCTTATATATTTTATATTTCACAGTGATTAGGAATTATAATGTGTGTATGATTTGTACTGCATTCTTGAAAAAAATTATCCTTGTTCATGGTGCATAATTCCTTTTATATATTTCTGGTTGGCTTTGTTCATATTTTATGATTTTTGCATTGTGCTTATAAAGGAGATTAGTGTCTCTTTTTTGTGTTGTCATGTATGGATTTGCTATCAGGCAACACATAATTTCTTAAGTGTTCTATCCACTTTTGTTGTCCTGAATTGATAAAGTAAAACTGACTCTAGCCCTTTAAGTATTAGACAGAATTTCCTGACACATAAGCCTGGAGATTTTTTCCTAGGAAATTTAGGCTACAAATTCTATTATTGACCATTATAAGGTGATTTGACTGATCTGTTTAAAGTTGGTTGGACTTTGGCAGTGTGTGCTTTTGGAAGAAATAGTCCATTACCCATGGATCATTGAGTTTATGTGTGTGGCGCTTTTTATAGTTGTGCCTTATTATCCTCAATAATGACACAAATATTTTCAGTCCTGATATTGGTAATTTGTTTCCTATGGCTTCTTTTGTCAGTTTTCTTTGTTGCTTTTCAATTTCCTTGATTTTCTTCCAAGAATAAATTTTTTTCTGTAATGATTTTCTCTTTTGCTTTCTTTTTTTTTTTCTGATTTCATAAATTTCTGCTATTATCTTTAATTTCTTTTTTGGAAATATTTTGCTAGTCCTTTTCTAATTTCTTACATTGATATACCTTTTCTTTTTAATCTAAGTATTTCATGCTATATACTTCCTTTTCAGATCGCTTCAGCTTCATCCCTCAAATTTTGACATTATCTTTTTATTTTCATGCAGATGAATGTGTTTTTGGTTTTCTTTTGTTGTTTTACTTTGACTCATGAATTATTTAGATATATGTTTTATACTTTCTACATTTGGAAGATTTTTTTGTTATCTTTCTGGTATTACATTTTAAGGCTGGGGACATGACTCAGTGGCACAGTTCCTGCCTGGTATCCTTGTATTGCTTTTTGGTTTAAATCTGTTAGTGTCAGAAAGAAAACTATATGTGATGTCAAACATTTTAAATTTGCTAAGGTTTGTTTTATGGTTGAGGATATGGTTTATGTAGGTGAATGTTTGATAGTTGCTTGAAGACAACTTCTCTTGGTGGTGGTAAAAAGTTCTGCAAATTTCAAATCAATTCTGTTGACTGATTATGTTGTTTAATCTTTTTTATATATCCTTATTTTTTGACTAATTGTTCTGTCAACATGGAAAAGTGAGTATTAAAGCCTATAATGTAACATGGGCTGAATCCCTTTCTCTTTTCAATTTGCTTATTTTTTTTGGTCTCATGTTTAAAACCTATTTTGCTTATACTGTGTATACATTTAAAGCATTGTGCCTCCTTGATAGGTTGAACATTTTATCAATAAATATTGTTCCTCTGTCTCATAACTTTCTTTGCTCTGAAGGTGTTTGTTTTTGGTTCTAGGGAGTGAACCCAATTCCTTTGCACTGAACTATATCCCTAGTCATTTTCATTTTTTGTTTTGAGACAGGGTCCTGCTGAGTCACTAATTGGCCCGCTGGACTTGAACTTGCACTCCTCCTGTCTCAGCCTCTCCATGGACTGGGATTACAAGTGTGTGTCACATGGCCAGCTTGCTTTGATCAGCGCACCTACTTCGTAGAAAACTGGAAGAGAAATCGTGTCTATTATATTTGCACTTGGGACCCCACACTGAGAGGAAGTGGAAGAGTGCTTTGTATTACTGGGCAGCAATAATTGGGGTGCCCAGCCCTCACCAGTGCCGTCCTGGTGGGGTACAGGGGTTCTGCTACGATTTTGAATATGTCCACCAAGCTTCCTGTGTTATAAAGTTAGTTCCCAATGCAAGTGTTGAAAGGGGAGACCCTCAGAAGATGAATAGATAAGTGCTGTTGCTGCAGGAATATCTGGCAAGTGGGTTCCTGCTAAATGGGTGTTCAGTATCCTCTTGCCATCCTTCTTTTGACCATCAGAGGCTGGACAGTGATACTATGCACTTGAGCTTCTGGCTGCCAGAGCTATAGAATGTACACCTCTGATCTTTACCAATTACCTGGTCTCGGGTGTCCCATGAACGCAACACAATAGGCAAGGGCAGTCTGCTCTGCCTACTGGGAATCCCACGCGGTCTCTGCCGGCACAGTGAATGGACCAGGGCACTTTTCGCTGTCAGATATTTGTTGATGCACTAGGAAAGGAAACTGACTTCTTCCCCTTTGAAGTCATGTTTTTTTCTTTCAGCTTTAATGTCCAACATTTTTAACTGTCTGTAAGAGAAATAAAAAAAGATAATATTTTTCATCTTGTTCAGAACTAAAAGTTCTCTGTCAAGTCCATTTTGTGGTCTCAGAAAATTAGATGCCGGATTAAGAAGTACACATGAATAGAAGCGCAAATATTCTCTTCCTTATGTTAACTGTTGGGGTTTGTCGAACGTCAGCCACTTTATTTAATGCTATGATTTATGTAAACACACTTAGAAACAAACTTAGGATGTGCTTCTTTGGGAATTAATATGGGTAAAAATCTAGAATTTAATTTTAAAATTCTCAAATATTTGCCAAATAGTCCCACAAATAGACTCAGGGTCAAGTTTGTTCATATATATGAAAAGATAAGAAAATAACAGTAGTGAAGTAGCATGCATGTACTGTGTATATACTTAACATCCAATGGGCTCTCTCTCTCTCTTTCTCTCTGTGTTTCTTAGTCTGTGTCTCTGTCTCTCTGTCTCCCTCTCACACATACATACACACACACACGCACGCACACACATAGGCACACACCATGCACAAGAGTTCACAGTGCCAGAGGAAATAGCACCCTTCTTGTTTTTCTGTTGGAAGATTCTGGTCAGGGTGCGGTAGCACAGAAAAACTCTAGCAATTTGGAAAAAGCAGGAAAATCTTTAGCCAGGGTCATCTGTCCACCTTTGGCAAGAGTTTCCATGGAGACAGAATATTACTCATTACTGGCCTACAGACTATATAATTTGACGAATATTATGCAGAAAGGAGTGTTAACTTTTTTTCTGTATTTTGCTACAGTCCATAATGATGCAAGCAGCATTGCTTGTGTTTGTATTTTTACCTGCTTTAAGAGTAGAGACCACACAGGAGAGAATCAATTTGTTATGGGAATCACATAGATGGTGTATTTCTTTTCTCCTGCTTAGTAGGTGACTTCCATGTGTTGAAAGCAGGGTTAGATTTAGTGAGGAATCCGATTCCTGTTTTTCTGAAGTCTTCATTCATTCCTTGTATTTTCCCCAATGACTTCTTTTACTCTGTGTGCAGTGAAGAGTGTATTAATTCTTAAAGTACTGTGAGTTATAGTTGCCTTCAAGACTTTGCCATGGGTAAATGACAGAGTAAATTGACCCGTTTCTCTTTACCTACCTCTGTCTAGGTAAATTCACAAATTTTAAGAAACAAAAGTTGTTTTAGAATGTATTTTCTATAATGTGATAGCTGTATTTTTCAACTTCGTTACACAATTGTGTGTGTGTGTGTTTCTTCTTTGACCAACAAAATCACCTTACCTCTGATATGGTGCAAAAGGGGTAAGGTAGGAGACAGACTTTGTATATTGTACCAGGAAATGGCAGAGAAAAAATTAATTTAACTTCCCTATACTTCATTGTTATACCAGAAAAATGGTATTACATCTTCCTGAAAAAATGTCACAGTTTATTGGAATTTTTTAAATGTCTAAAATTCCACATCATATTTTGAATTATGAAAGGCATTTACTAAGCTAGAGGGCTACGGATGAAACTCTGTGATAGCCCACTAATGTAACTCGCACAAGGCATTGGGTTCAGTCCTCAGGACCACCACCACCACCACCACGACAACAACAAAACATTACTGGAGCAAATAAAGAAAGAAAAGTACATTATTACCGAGTGAGAATGTGAGCCTTATGGTGATGTGTAGTACAGCTATTTATCTATTGATTCTGATCAGCTGTTAACATTATGATGTCAGCGGCAGTGTGGTTAGAGAATGGGCAGACTTGCAGCCCTCTTTTGCTGGTTCTGTTTCTGATTACAAAAACTTTCTCTTGCTCCATAAAGTGATGGAGTTTCAAGAGAAGTGGATGCCATCATCTTTGACCTCCATAAGCCAGGTGGGTCACACGTGGCAGGAAGTGAATTGTGCCAGATACTCCACCTCACTTCTTCTGAAGAAGCAATTCTGACCTCTCTCCAGGGCTGCATCCATGGTATAATTGTGCTGGATCTGTCTGCTGGGAACCTGCAGATCGTTGAGAAAGCAGCGCATTCACCTTCCTAGCAGTTGCCCAGTGCTCAGGCCGTGGTCGGGTCAGGATCAATGTGGATGAATTAATAAATTAGGTTGGGGTTTTACTTTGCTTAGGACTCACTCACTAAAATAAGTACTCTATCATAAGGTACCAGAGAACATAAAACTAACTTTGTATTTACAAATCAGGTAAAAGGGCGGATTAAATCAACTTTTTACATTCAGCTTTCATTCACTCACTCATTAAGCATTTCCTGATAGTTTCATGAAATGGTATGGATGGAACATTTACTTCTTGTATCCAGATCAGGGTTTAACTTGCTTTTGGGTCGTTAAGTCTTTGCTGAAGGTGGTTATCTCTGGGCCATTTTCTTTTTCTATATCTGACTGCTCTGTTCTATTTGGGAAGCTTTGGACAGCTTCATAATTCTCCATGCAAGAGTATATACAGGAACACTGCTTCTTCAAGCTAGGACTTCAAATAGGGATAGAGACAAAGGGAAGTCTGTCTAGTATGGGGAGAAAATAATGTTAGCAGACAACATCTTAGTAGTGGGAAAGGGAGTCATGTTAGAATTGAATCTCTCTGGTAATTAGAGAAATCAAATACAAATGATTCTAGATAGAAACAGTACAGTTTGTATTTTCAGTGTTTGGGAAATTTTACAAGAAATATCAGTAATTGCAGTCTAGCGAGTTTCAAAGCTTTTAGGCAGAAGTTCTGAAATTACTACTGAAAAACATAAAATCCCACATCACATCAAGTATTAAATATATTATAAGGAGTACCTTACAAAGAACAGGAACATGTCACAGTGCCTTTCAACCGGTGGCCGGTTATCCACAAAAGGAAAGTTCTTCCTCTTTTAGCTCACCCTCCCCACCGCTGTCTTCATTAATTCCAGGTCTTGTGTCCTTTCCCTGGATAACAGCTTCTGGCTTCAGACCCAGGTGCGCTCTCCCAGCCTCATTCCTCAGTGGCAGTCTGGAACACAGATAGAACCGAACAGAAGATTCTGTTGCTCCATGATAGAGAACCCCTTAGCAGAGTATTCCTCTGTTGAAAGTGGACTTGTCTAGAAATGCTAATTAAATCCTCTGGGTCGATGGTATTGTGCACCACTTCTGTACCTTTATGAGCTTTCTGCCTACAAAGTCTGTCAACATTTGAGAATAGGGTGTTGAAGCCCCCTGTTGTGACTGGAGATATTTCTGTTTATTCGTCGACCCTTCTCTGTGTATAATTTCATCACTGTTTTGTGTCTTGCATATTTCACACCATTGCCTTCTTGGTGGATTAGTCCTCTTTCTTTATGCGGATGTAGTGGCAGTCTTTGTTCCTGATAATTGTCTTTGTGGTGAAGTCTGTTTTGTCCTTTATTAAGGGAAGATGTTCAATCTCTCCAGCTCTGTTTAGTTGCCTTGCAGCAAAGCCAGACATTCCATCAAGGAAGCTGCGATTTAAACCCACAAACAGCGAGACCCTAGGGCCACGTCTTGAAGTGGTGCTGATTGCTGCAGTTGCTATTGCTGCTGCTTGCAGGCCTGTTTCAGTGACGGGGAGGGCTTGCAAGGCTTGCTGTGAATGCTGAGTGTGCAAGTAAGGGACCCAGGCCCCTCCCTCCTGATGCTAGCTACTCCCAGAGCCCTCTCCGTTCCTTAGAATCCAACAGTATGGACTGAAGTGGCTGAAGCTGGCAAGTGGGCCCGCAGGTCCCAGCTGCACTCATGTTGGGGTGGAGAGTGGTGCTTTGATAGTCAGGGAAGACACTGACTCAAATCGTCCCCGCCCACTGGGGTGCAAGGGGGAGCAAAGTGGGCAAGGGCAGGAGGAGATAGCCACTGGCCAACTCAGATCCACTCGATAGCCTGCCCAGGGGCAAATGAGAGGGACAGGCCCTTTTCCTTTTTCTCACTAGGGTGACAGAAGAGGAAAACAAAAAGGACAATATTGCAGAATTGATAACTGACAACACTTGCTGTTTTCACCCATGAGTCTTGCCTACCTAAGAAAGGGGTAATCCAGAGGATAGAATACTGCAGGGAATTTAAGGTTGTGCAGGCATGGACAAAAGAGATACCCCGCCTCAAAAGAGGCATTATTCTTAATGTCCAGAATGTAACCTTGGCCTGGCATGGCCTGAGAAAACAGGGACTAAATAAACAAAAAAGTAAGCCACAGAGTATAGTCTGTAATAATTTTCAAGAAAATCTAAAGGGTTTGATGTAAAATAATTGATAAAATTAATTAATTTCATACAGTTGACCAATAAGTAAGCAAACAGATATCTTACAACATAAATGATAAACTTGAAGATCAAGTATAAAATTTAATTTAGTGGAATGCCTATTTTTAATGTAATACAATAATTGCATTTTTCAGTATCAGTACTTAAAGAATAAATCATTCAGTGTTAAATGAATTAATGATTAAGAAGTTTGTATTGCCTCCAGGGACTCAAGATAATTTCATCATATGTGTTGTCAGCACATAGACTGAAAATAATAAGTCACAATGTAGGCAGTGCATTGTCCCAGAAGTAACCAGTTAAAGATTGGTGGGCCTGGACCTACCCTCTGAGATTGTCTTGTCCTGCCTGTGGTTTTATAGTGGAATCTAGAAGCTGGCAATGGG
>RJWT010023398.1:0-16827 GCA_004365215.1 Cuniculus paca | reverse complement strand
ACTCAAAAGAACTTGACTAGTTTGCAAAGCCAAGCAGCTGCAGGGAGAATGGACTTTAAGGTGCAAAAGCCTTCAGGTGATCTAATGGGATATACTTCTGACAGGGAACTTTTCCAAGCAGTACTAAAGCTTTGTTTCTGTCTCAAATTAATAGTGAGGATGAGATAAATCAAACCTCAAGACAAAATTTTTGCTAAGGTTTTGTCAGCAATGATTAGAGACATGAGATAATCACATAACAGGATGAATTTTTTGAGTCAAGCTGTGCTTGCTCTTTGAAGCCCCAAAGCTTAGCTTTGTGGGAGTAAGGTGAAAGCATCTCTTACACAGGGTGTGAAAAGCTTGCCGTAAACACACACCATTCTCATAGTTCTGATCACACAAACTGTTGACCACTGTCCTCTGCCGTTTTCTCATAGTCTCTTGCTGGTTTGCACAAGTGCTGTTTTGGGAGTGGAGCTAGAGAACAAACAGGAAAAATGGGAACTGAGGTCAAGGCACAGAAGTTAAGATTTGAGAAGGAATTTTCTGTTGGACCTTGACATTTTTGTTTGGCTGACTCTATCCCTAAAATTATTTTCTTAGTATTTTAGAGGAAATGTTTTAGAAAATGCACTAGAGTTTTTTTTAGAAAACTAGAAATAGAAAGTTTTCAATCAATCACCTCACCGTTTATACCCATTGCTATGTAATATGGCAAAGACTGTATCTAAACTTTGTAGATTTTCCTGCAAGGCATAATAATCACTGTATTGTCCTACTATGTTTGCTTTTTTTTGTCTTTGCGAACAGATTTTTAACATTAAAATATACTAAAGCCAGTGGAATGTTTTAAATTTGTTCCTAATAGCATTTCTCCCTTCTTGAGTACACAGGGGGAAAGCACTGAAATCATCCTTATGTTTTGGATGGTAGAACAAAAAGTTCACAAAGATAACTTATCCACTCTAGCACAACTGGTACCACAGCAGTGAATACCTCCCCAGGGGTGCTGATGTAGAATTCAAATTCCTTTCTCTCTGCTGCAGAACTCTATCACCACCACTGGACTTTGACATTCTCTCAGTTTTTCCTTTTTGAGATGGCAGGATCTAGAGTATGTGATACTAGGATTAAGGGTATGTGATTACTAAATCAGTCCACTGATTGGTTTGACACCACTCTAACTCCAGTAGTCTAGATAAGATAAAATGGGTAGAAAGATGCTGTTAAGTTCTCTTGGTTGTTGTCTTTCTCTGTCATGTGTTACTCTGCCTTGGGTAACCAGTTATGAACTGAAACCTATACAAACTGTAAGCCAAATAAACCTTTCCCCCTTTAACTTTGGGTGTCAGGATATTTTGTCCCAGTAATGAGAAAAATAACTAAAACAGAATTGGTACCAAGAGTGGGGTCATTGCTGTGACTTTACCTGACCATGTAGACCAGGAACCTTTGAGAATGGCTTGTGGGAAGAGTTTGAAAAGGTTCAGAGATGTCTTCTGAAAGCATAGAGCTGGAACTCCTTAGGCTGTTCTTTATGGAAGATTCTGGTCAGAGCTCAGAAGACCAGCAGGCTGATAGAAATCCTGCTGTAAAGACCAGGCTTGGGAAATTTCTGCTGGGAAAAAGGACCTCTTTGGCTGTTGGACTTCAGATGATGTGTGTTATAGTTTGGCAGAAAGTTTACCTGAATTTTGCTAGTGTTCACAGACTTTGCCTGAGACTGAGATTAAGGGCAGGGAGTAATTAATCTTGCAGAAGAAATTTCAAAGCAGTCTAATGTTGAGGTGGTGGCATGGCCACTGTTGGGGGCTATTAGCCAGATTTATGCTGAGAATCAAGAGCAAAGAGTCCTGTAGAATGATTTAAAACACTATGAGTTTGATTAGAAAAGAAGCTCTAGTAAAGTTGAGGACTGCAAAGATAGAGCAGAGGAGATCTTGTTTGCTGAGAAGGAACAGGAAAATAAAAAAGATGACTTGAGGGCATCACAAGAAGTAGCAAGACTCTACCCTTTGCAGCCTCAAAATTGCAAAAGTGAAAGACTTTGCTTTGAGAAGAAAGCTCTGGAGCACTGTGTTCTAGAATGGTGGAGGCATAGAGAATGTATTCCTTGGAATTGTATTCAGAATGCTAAGCGATCCAGGTAGTCAACCCCTATAGCTGAGAGAGAGGGAAGCTGGGCTACTGCTACAGCTGTGAGCAGACCTTGGCATCATCCAAGTGACACTGGTTTTAGGCACATACAGAATGCAAGAGTTGATGGATCAAGAAGGCTTCCAGCCAGATTTCAGAAGAAGGCCTGGGAGGTCAGAGAGTGTACCTCTGAGAGGGTAGTGTGTGAAGTTGTGAAGCCAAAGGGGCAGTGGAGACTCCAGAAGTTTGGTGAAGCCAGGAACATGTATTGTCTGAAGAAACTGCAAGAAGGGAGTGGAGTGGGCCCAACCACCAGAAGTGCCCTTTGGAATTTGTATCTTGCCACAGATTGCCACGTGCTTTGCATATGCAGCTGCAAGACTTAATGTTTGCTCTTCTGGAATTTAGACTTGTTTTGGTCTCATTCCTTTGTATCTCCCTGTTTGTAACTTTTGGAATGAAAATGTCTATCCTGTGCCATTGAATGTTGGAAGTGTTTAACTTTCTTTTCATTTGTACAGGGGCTCACAGCTAAGAGTTTGCCTTAAACCTCAGAGGACACTTGGGACTTGGACTTTTCCTTAATGCTGAAACTGTTAGGACTTTGGCAGCTCTTGGAGATGGACTAAATACCTTTTGCATAAAGGGATGTGCATGAGTCTTTGGGGGACCAGGGATGGAATGTTATGGTTTGTGTCTAGATATCCCCCTAAGGCTTCATGTGGTCACAGAGGTTTTTCAGAGGTAGCTGAATCTAGGGTGTGTGATGCTTGGATTAAGGGTATGCAATTGCTAACAAGTCCACTGATTAGTTTAGCACCACCCTAAACCCAGCAGTCTGGATAAGATAAAAGGGGCAGAAAGACGCTGTTAAACTCTCTTGTTACTTTTGCTATCTTTTACTGCCATAAACTGTTGCCCCTCTGCCATGTGCCACTCTGCCTTGAAGCCAGCTGATTATGGACTGAAACCTCTACAAACTGTAAGCTAAATAAATCTTTCTACTTTAACTTTGGGTGTCAAGTATTTTGTATTAACAACAAGAAAATTAACTAAGACACTAGTTAAGGAATCTTGGACTTAAGTTTCCTCACATGCAAAGTAGGGAATGATAAAACAGGAGGATAGTAAGTTCTGCCTTACTATTGTTGTCAAAATAAGATGAATTACCATGACTGCATTTCTTAGAATTCTCTTGGAACACAGCAAGTGTTCACTAAGTGGTAGCCTGCACTCTATACCAAAACTGTGCAATGCCCACAGCTCACAGACTAGAAGAGAAAATGAGCCAGCCATGGCACTCCAGAGAGCAGCTGATAAAGTTTCACAATGCACAGGAGGGGAAATGTGTGTGCTGGACCAGGTATGGGATGTGTGTTCTGTCTCTTAACAGTAAGGTGGAAGCTTTCCAGCTGCTCTGTCCTAACCGCCTTCATACACATCAGTGAGTTACAAGATTTTGGATCAAGACTTATGTTAGTCTGTGGCCAATTTTCAGAATAAAAGAAATCTCCTTTTTCCTCATTCCAGAGTTTTTGGAAATTGTTTTTGCTGTTGAATTGGAACTTGTTTTTTTTTTTCTTTCTTTCTCTCCTTCCTTACTTCAGTTACTCCTGTGTGTGTGTGTGTGTGTGTGTGTGTGTGTATTGTGTATTGGTGGAGGATTTAAGCAGGAGGGAAAGGCACCTGCTGTTTGATTTGGAGTTTGTTGAGTGCCAACGCAGTGATCTGGAGAAAGCCAGACCTATGCTGCAGAGAAAAACAGTGCCAAGCATCTGAGAATGATCATTTGTTAGTGTCAAAGTTTTCTTTAGTTTAAAATAACATTAGAAAAAAAGTTAGTTACATTTTTAAGGAGTAATATTTATTTGAGTCACAATCATTATGTACTTGTGCTATAATATTTGTAATCATCAGTTGTATCTCACAAAATGTAAAATGTGGTTGTAAAATATGATTCCAGAATAGAGTTACCAAATTAGATATTGCTCACTTTGTGTCTTCCTGTCTTCGAAAGGTGACATTTCTTTAACTATGGTCTTCATTATAGCATTTTGGAGAAACATTCATTTCAAAGATTTTTTTGTAGTTTGTAGTATTTGTACTAAAACATTGAGAGTTTTATATTTTACTAGTTTAACTAGAACTGTAATTATGAAAACTGAGCATGCTTTTTAGTCTTCTTTTATTTATTTATTTTTTTCTGTATTGGGGATAGAACCCAGGGCCTTTGCACTGAGATACATCCCCACCCTGTTTTTAAATTTTCAGATAGTGTCTCACTAAATTGCCAAATTTGCCAAGTCAGGACTTGAACTTGTGAGCCTTCTGCCTCAGCCTCCCAGAGTGCTGGGATTATAGGCCTGTGTCACCATTTAATCTATTTTTAACTATCTATTTGTGACATGATGTTCACATTAAAAATTTAAATTTAAAGGAAAACAAGGGGATGCAGGCTCAGTGTGAAGGCCTTGCATTTAATTCTCAGAAACAAACAAACAAACAAAAAACCAGAAGGAAAGGAAGAATGAGAAAGAGGAAAGAAAGGGGAGAGGGAGAAACAAGAAAGAAAGGAGAGAGGGAGGAGTAAAGGAAGAGAGAAAGTAGGCTGTGATAGCAAAGTGAAAAGAGATGAGAGACTATCCTTGCAGAAATGTGATGGCCACAAAGCCAGATAATGGTGGTGCTGCCTGTAATCCCATCACTTGGGAAACTGAGGCAGAAGGATCACCGTGAATTCCAGGCCAGCCTGGGCTATGTAAATGAGTTCAAGGCCAGCCTGTACTACATAGCGAGACTCTGTCTCAAAACAAAACAAAACAAAACAAAACAAAACAAAACAAAACAAAACAAAGCAAAAAAGAAAAGAAATGTGATGGGCACAGCAGAGTCCTCATGGTGACCAGATGAAAGAGACTTGCAGTGATGGGATTCAGACTGCTTAGCAAGAAAGGGGAACCACTGCCTGTTTCCCAGCATCCATATGGTTGCCTGCTTCCCAAGGACCACAGAGACATATTTTGGGTAGGAATTTGTATAGCGTTTTAATTTTGTATCAAGAGTAGCAAATTTAATGTCACTCCATATTAGCTTCTTGCTAGCTTCTTTACTTAGTCATCTCTACAGCTTGAGTTTGGCTTTATGGGAGCAGACTGAATAAAGCTTAGACACCAGCTGGAGCTGCTACAGACCCCAAACCCACAACTGAATCCTGTTCCTGCCACTTACAAACTGAGCAGGGAGGGAAACCCTGGAACAAATTATGTACTTTCTACTGACTTGATTCACTCACTTTAAAATGAAAATAATGGTGCCTAGATTGAAGGGTGAAATGAGATGATGTCCATGAAAGACCTGAGAGGGGCCCCAATCTCCTTTGTCGCTAGGAAGCAGGAGCTCTACATGTGATTCTCATTTCATTTTATTATTTCTGTTCTTGTTTGGGTTTTTTTTTTTTAGTACTGGGACTTAAACCCAGGTCCTTTGCACTGAGCTATACCACCAGGCCTTTTTTATTCTTTATTTTGAAATAGGCTCTTGCTAAGTTGCTGAGTGGCCCAGGTTTGGCTGAAAAAAAATTTTTTTTTTTGGCTCAAATTTTTCATCTTCCTACCTTAGTCTTCCAGAGTTCTGGAAATCACAGGTGTGTGTCACCATACCCAGTCAACATGTAATATGTTTAAGTGCATCTAGCAAGTTATTTAGCATATATGTCATTCATTCATTCAGCAATTATTTATGGAAAATCTGTTGCTTGGTATAATAAAGAAAGCCTGGGGAAGGAAATCATAAAATCTAGTCTAAGCCACTAACCAGACACACGAGCTAAGAAACTACATGAGCTTCCCATGTCCCCATGTTCTCATGTTTGAAGGGTCGGAGTTGAACCATTAGGGAAGTAATAATTGTTTGTGGAAGTAAGGGAGGAAACAGGAAGGGAAGAAAGGTTTCATGGTAGAGGCGGAGAAAGGAAACCAATGCAAAGATCAAAACAAACTTCTTATGGTAACCATGAGTCAGAAAAGATGAAAACCACTTGTTCTAGTCCAGAATAAGACCTGGGGTCACAAAACTAAATCTGTATGAAATTGTGCATTTTCAAGTGAAATTTCACAATTTAGAATAAAGGGAAGGAAAAGTATCACTTATTTTTCTACATAGAGCATCTACGAGATACAAATAAAAATCAATACTCTGAAAATCCATCACAGTCTCCAAAACTGGAGCCAGTGATGCCCCTGACTGGCCATGCTCACCATGTGGGGTGAAGGGAGCTCCCACTACCAGCTAAGTAGTTAAGAGAGGCTGGGCACATTGCGATGCTCACAAAATGTCAATTACAACAGTAGTCGTGGTCAGCATAAGTACTATTCATATCATTAATTAGCATCACTCCTTTGGCTGAGATACACAAAACCTATCACTCAATTGTTAAATAAATATACAAAAAAATGTAGAAAATATCCTACATTGTAAATTGCCCCTTTTAATGTATGAAAGTCTCTTCAAATAAAGTAAAATTTAGAAAAAAATATTTGAGACTTGGAACTCAACAGTAAAGGAAAAGAAGAAAAGTGGCTAATGAATAGCCAGGAAACAAAATCTTGAACGGTAAGTGGCAGGCCTATCCCAGAAATCATAAGTGGAGGGTACTGATAAACACTGGGGAAATGTGTGGTAGTTATGCATGGTTAGTCTGTTGCTGGCATCCATTGAGCAGCTCATCCTGTGTTTGGGAAAATTAGCTTGGAAGTGATTTTCAGTAATTCCCACTGCATGAAGATTCCTGGTGGCTGCTGGGAAAGGCTGAGGAGCCGGCATCAGTGCCGGCCAGCTTTAGATTGCTCCGATCCAGGCCATGAGACAGTGTGGGAAGCCACAGTGTTTCTAATCAGGATGAAAACCTTCGCAGAGGAACCCCTGCCCCCAGCTGTGCATGCTAAAAGGACAAGGACATGGCCGAGTAGATCCAGAACTGTCTCTGTTCTTTTGCAAAAAGAAAAATGATTTTTTTCTGGAAAAGGTTCTTGACATTCCATTCCATGCATTTTAGTCTAGAACCAGATTTGACTTTATGTGAAAAATTATAAAACTAACACAGCATCAGTTCAGTGCATGCAACTGACTACCATACAAAATTTTACATGGAGAGAAGAAGTAACACCACTTCCTAGGTGACTCTTAGAGTCCAGCTTAATAAAAAGTGAAAATAAGCATGATTTAATGAAAATAGTGAGAAAACATGAAAGTAGGAAAAACATACAGTCCCACATGAGCTTCAGGAAACCTGGAGGGCTGGGCCCATCAACTCTTTTAAAGGGTCAATGAATTAGATCGCTTTCAGGAAAGTCCTTCAGAGAGTTGTTATTTTATGATTTATAGTGGAAATGAAGAAATCCTATTAGTTGGAAGTTGTCGGAAACCTAGAAACAAGGTGGTTCCTTTTGGCATGTTAGACTTCAACATTTTTCTTTTCCCACTGAGAGAGGATGTGGATGCTGGACCCAGATATTTGGAGGAGACAAACTGAGAACTCCTACAGAGCAGCCCCTTCTTGACTGCTAAATTGGCTCCCAGAAACCTGGGCAGGTCCAGTTCCATCCGATGACTGGCTCAGACTCAGACAAGGAACATCAGGCGTCCCCACACCTTTGGGCCACCTTCATGTTGCTCAACTAAGCTCACCTCTGTTATGATGGGACTCAGAAAGCACAAAAATCACCTGAGGTTATTAAAGACATCCCTCAAGACTATACAAAGCACTTCTCTCTGTGAACAATCTTCTTTCAAAATGTGGTTGTTGGGTTTGTCCCAGAAAAGTGTTTCCTGCTTGGCTGAACAGAACCCGTCACAGTCCAAGTTCTGACTGCCTAGGGCTTCCCTCTGGGGGGATGTCTACTTTTCCTCACTCTTGTAATTGAACTAATTCTGATGGCTTCTTTCTGTAAGTAAACACATATTTGTTCAAAACTTTACAACATGGTGGTGAGAAGATTCAGACTGTCAAAGTCCAAAAGTAACATGTATTTTATAAGCAACTGAAGTGGAGTCTTGGAACACATCTGATTTTGCAGCAGTGTTAGAAATGGAGGAAACTTTTACAAGATAGCCTTATTAAATATTTAATTGAAAAATACAGAGGCCATGGTGATACACTAGGCATGGTGATACACTCCTGTAATCCTAGCACTTAGAAGGCTGAGGCAGAAGGGATCCCATGAGTTCAAGGCCAACCTAGGCTTCATAGTGAGTTCAAGGGCAGCCTAAACTACATAGCAAGAAGCTGTCTCAAAAAACCAAAACCAAAAGAAAAAAAGGAAAAAAAAAAAACAGAAAGAGAAAGAATAATGGAAGTCAGAAAAACACAAACCCTAATTTTAAGATTTTTAATTTCAAACAAAATTCTAGATAATTTAGCCTCAGTCATGACCTTCCACTTACTGTTAGGAATAAGAATTCTGCTAAGGATTGTGTCAGCATCCAAGTAGGGTTGCCCTTGGGGACCTCCATTTCCTGTCATTTTTAATAGATTTGTTTCCGAAGACTCTGGAATAGGTTTTAAATTATGTTAGGTTTTACTAAAAGAAAGAAAAAGTAGAAATCAACCTGAATGTATGATGTTTAAAAAAAAAACACATTGTAAAGTCTTCAATTCTCACTTAATTTTGTTGTCATTCTAATAAAAACATGGAAGTTTTGTTTTTTAATTAGGCAAGGTGTTCCTACAGGTCGTATGATTAAATAAATTTAAAATTGACTCAGCAGAGATTGAAACATGTTATAAAACTTCTGTAATTAAAGAATAACCCCGAAAGTATACAACAGACATACAAATCAGTGCAACAGAGCAGACTCAGAGACAGACCCCAATGCACAGGAAAGTAGGATGTTTAAAAAGGATGAGGCAGTAAGTGCTCCTGGAAAACATTGATGTATCTAGGAAAATGGTCAATCCTTCCTGCTGTATCTCTGAACAAATTCCAAATGAGGAAAGGATTTAAGTGAAAAATTTTAAAAAGAAGCCTTAAAAATACTAGCAAAACATGAGATTTCTGTTATAAATTCAACATAGAAATGGTCTTTTAAGTGTATTTCAAAGCCAGGAGCCATAAAGGTAAATTGAAATATCCAATTCAAAAAGATTTTTTAATAGAAAATACATCATAAACAATTAAAAGTCAAAGGGCAAAATGAAGGGATGACTGCACTCTGTACCACAGTTCCCGCAAAGTAATAAGAAAAAAAGCATTAATAGGAAAAAATTGGATCAACATCCTAATGGAAAAAGGAGTAGAAACAAAGGTTACATACATTCATTTCACAGAAAAATAAATACTAGTGATACTTTAATGCATGAAAGAGGCTCAGTCTCTCACTGGGATGCCATTCTTCTGGAAAAACTAAACATTACATAATTCAGCCTCTGGGATATTGGGAAAATCTACACATTTCTACATTGCTGATGGGGGGGGCGGTTTGGCAATACCCATCCAAATAAAATATCTACAGTTTTTAATATCTTTGAAAAATCTATAGTTTTGACTCTCTTTAAACAAGTAGTGCTGTCTGCAACAGCAAAGAAAAGCAACTTGAAACTCATTCAATGAAGTTTGCTATTTCCAACCCTTTGTCCATTGCTGCAGTGTAAAGAGAATGGTCTATAGAGACTTAGAACTCTCAAAGATGCATTATTAGGAGGAATATAAGAGGCAAAATGGCATTACAGTGGATAGTATATATTCATATTTGCTTATACATTTGTAAAAACTTGAAAGGAAACTAATATCAATGGTTAGCTATTTTAGAAATGGGAATAGAAATGGTGAATGGGAAACATAGAAAGAAGTATTTGCATGTAACATTTTTTATAATTTAAAAAAAATTTTTAAATAATGAATGTAAAACTGTCTCAAAAGCTAGCTAACCATTTTTAAAAATAGGATTTCAACAGAAGAAAAAAATCTCTGAATACCTAGTTTCCCAAAAGAATTTTTCCAGTATTTTAAGTAAAATGAATCAAACACACAAGCCTGAGTATCAACTTTTTTTATATGAGAAAACTCAAAATATAAATAATTTTAAAAACAGAATAAAAGATACAGTGGCACCTCAGTTCATGGACTTGATTCTCCTTTGTTTTTTGGTGCCAGGAATCAAACTTAGGATCTCATGCTTGGCAAACAGGCACTGTGCTACTGAGCTATATCCCCTATGCATGAACTTGATTCTTTCCATAATTCTGTTCACAGAGTTATACATGAACATAATCAAATTCAGTAATTAGGCTCAATGTAGACCTTATGAGGAAATTGAATTTGGTTCTTACTCAGTTTGTTTTGCAACCAAAATGGAGGAAAGAATTGAGTTCATAAACTGAGGTACCACTGTAGACAATAGGAAATGGGGAGGTCAATCCTTTGCAAATGGAAAGAGGATCTAGAGATGGAGGTGGGAGGGAAGAAGAAAGAGAATAAAAAGAATTAAGTTATGTTTAGTACATGTATCTACTCCCTAAGAAAGTAAACATTATGTACTGCAAACGTGTACTAATAAAAAATAAACTTAAAAAAGAAATTTGTGTTTCCCCAGAGCCTAATTTATCAACTGTTGCTTAAGTCACTTGGGCTCTCTTCAGTGTGGGATCTCTTGAGGACTCTAAGCATGCTCAAGTGTCTGGGAAGGGCTCGTTTATCCATGATAGGAGCTTACACAGTGGACAGTCAGTCTGAAGCATGCACATCAGCGACAGAAAACTGCTGACACATGTGCTCCAGACATCTCAACATGCTTGTCCTGTGCTTACTTCAACTGTGGGATGACCTACCCTGTTATAAGCCATGCCAAGTGCTGAGGTGACCGCTGGATTCTCTATTGTGATATCCCAGAGTGGACAAAGCCATATAGCAGCTGTCTGTTCTTGTATCTACTTTCCAATGAGTGATCCTCCCTTCACCTTCTCTCCCTTCCCCCTCTTCTCCTCTGCCTTCCCCTCCCTTCCCTTCCCTTCCCCTCTGCTCTCCGTTCCTGTCTGTTCCCTCAAGCCATCTTTCCCTTGACAGCCATCCAATACACGAAACCCTGTCATTCTTGGTCTAAATCACTGTTTAGCAGCCATTTTCTAAATTGCTAGGTAAAGAACAGCTTCAAAGCCTATTTGATAAGGAGGATGCGACACCCTGTGTTTTGCGCAGTGTTTAAGGAGAAGAGTGTTTCTAATAGTTACATTTGTGAGTGATGGCAGGATGGTATGGATAAAGAGATGCTTGTTCTGCACAGCTCCACTGTGGGATCATTTCAAAGACCTGATTTCCCCAGGGCAACTGTTTATGTTACAAATCATCTAAGTAAGTCTAATTAGGCACTTTCAAGTTGATAACTTGTAATTACCATTTTACAATATGGTGGGAGTCAGGGACCCTATTAGCATGAAATAATAATTGCCACCAGGCGATTTCCTTAGAAGTACTGCTTTTCGTGGGAATTCAGGTCACTGTCAACAAAGCACAGATTCAAGACTTGCATTTTCCGTTCAGTCACAGGTCTTGTGGGGAGCTGCTACTTGCCATCTCTACTTTTTCTTCTGTGAAGGAGGACACAAGTACAGTGTAAGAGAAGTTTAATTGAGAATTAAGTCATATAAGTGTGGCTTATGGTTACCCATACCTATCAAAGTGTTCAATATGAAAAGGTAAACTTGTTTTCCCCTACAATTACTTATAAAGCAATATTTTCCATAATAACCTTATCATGAAATGCTGCTGTAATAATAGTATGAGTACTTCATAGTATTAGTGTTCATTAGTAAAACTAGGTCTTCCTTTGTTCATGACAGGAAACGTTTTGTAGTGATTTGATTTCTGGAAAGATGTTTTGAATATATGTTTCAAAAACACTGGAGATCCTGTTCCACAGTCACTTATTAAACCTTTACTGTACGCCAGGCTCCAAGATAAAATGTGAGCAAGATCTAGTTCCTGCAGGAGCCCAGAACCTGTAGAAAGAAAGACAAGTTAATAAATATTCAAGTAAAGGTAGTTTTTACCTACTGGCTGAAAAATTAAAACTTGCTGCAGGTGATTATAAGCACACAAGGTAACCGCATATCAAGCGGTCTTTTTGTTGCTGTTTCCTCTAAGAGTACAGTCTCAATGATCACATAAATCAAGTGTCTTGTGAACACTTGGGAGTTTTCACAGTATTTCCTGGCAGAGAGGTCAAATGAAGGTACCGTATGTGAAATAGTTGGCAAAGGGGCCGCCAGTTATGACTGCACATCGTACTAGTTTGACATGCATGACTTTATTAACTTTTTTTAGTTTCTCAAGTAAGAATCATTTGATTAAAAGTTGAGGAATAATGCAAACAGTTTTTTTTAACATTTCTTACTTTCATGAAGTCTGTCCATTGCGATATCACAGGAAACCATCAAAGTGCTTAGCAGATTATAATTTTTTCACATGTTGCATCAATAGCTTCTTTCCATTGGAAGATCTCACATATTTAGGTAAACTCTCAAGACAGGGAAGTCTTTCTACATTTCTGACATTGCACAGCTTCAAGGTGAGTCCTTGCAAGATGGGCTGAAAGCTGATTCTGATGATTTATGTTCTTTTAATTTACTTTACATTATTCTTTATACCATGTATTCTTTCAGGTCTGAAGTAACAGGGACAAGTGAACACTATGCATGGCTTACATCGATATGGTTTCTTGCCACTATGAATTTGAATGCAATACTAAGGCAAGTGGATTTCCTAAAGCAGTTCCCTCACTCCTTACATCCAAAGTGCTTTTCTCCAGTGTTTTCACACGTTTAGGAAAACGAGAAGAAGTATCGAAGGTTACCCCACGACCTTCGTATTTATAGGGTTTCTCTGTACTGTGAGGTTTGACATGTTTACTGAGGTATGAATAAACAGTAATGACTTTGCCACATTCTTTACACTCAGGGTTTCTCCCCAGTATGAGTTCGCATGTGAATGTGAAAGTAGGATGAACATGTAAATGCTTCCCCACACATGTCACCCTCAAAGGGCTTCTCTCCAATATGAATTCTTAAACATACAGTAAGATTTGAGGAGAAAGCAAAGATTTTTCCACATTGGTCACATTCATACAGTTTCTCCCCCATGTGACTTCTTATCTGCTCGAGGAGCCCTGAGGATATGGTAAAGGTTTCCCCACATTCCTTACAATCATAGAGCTTCTTCTTAGTGTTAGTGTGCACATGTTTAGTGAGGCCTGAGCTCACAGTGAAGGCTTTTCCACTCTCCTTGTATTTATGGGATTTCTCATTCATGTGAATTCTTATGTGGTTACTTAAGTGTGAGGAAACAGTGAAGACTTTCCCACATTCTCTACATATGTAAGGTTTCTCACCAGTGTGAACTCCTATGTGATTGTGAAGATAGGAAGAACAAGCAAATGCTTTCACACATACATTATATTCAAAGGGGTTCTGTCCAGTGTGTGTTCATGGGTGTTTAGTGAGGCCTGTGCACTCAGTGAAGGCTTTGCCACATTCCTTACACTCACAGGGTTTCTCTCCAGTGTGAGTTTGCATGTGGATGCAAAGGTAAGAAGAACATGGGAATGCTTTTCCACATACCTTACACTTGAAAGGTTTCTCTCCAGTGTGGGTTCTTGAATATCTAATGAGGAATGAAGAAGAAGCAAAAGCCTACCCACAATGGTCACTTTCAAAGGGTTTCTCTGCTGTGTGACTTTTCATGTGTTTAATAAGGCCAGAGGAAGAAGTGAAAGTCTTCCCACACTCCTTACAGTCATACAGCTTCTCTCCAGTGTGAGTTGGTAAATGTTTACTAAGGCCAGAGCACCATGTGAATACTTTGCCACAGTTCTTACATTTGTAGGGCTTCAGTCCAGTGTGAACTTGAAAGTGATCATTAAGGCATGAGAAATTTCAAAAGTATTTTCAACAAACCTTACATTTGAAAGGCTTCTCTTCAGTGTGAGTTTTTAAGTGCTGAGTTAGTGGATAACACCTAGAAAAGGCTTTCCCACACTCCTTACACTGATAAGGTTTCTTGCCTGTATGAGTTTGCATATGAACAATAAGACCGGCAGAATATTTAAAACTTTTCCCATATTCCTTGCATTCATAGGGTTTTTGTCCCCAGTGTATGTTTGAACATGTGCACCATGACTCATGGAGGAATTAAAAGCCTCACTATGCTGTGTCCACTTGAAGAGTTTGTCTTCACTTTGAGTTCTCCTATGTGCCTGAAGCTGTGGCTGACTGACCAAGGCTTGCCCGAAATCACTGCATTCAAGAGGTTTTTGTTGTGTACACAGTGTCTGGTAAGCCACATTGTGAGTCAGACTGAAGACTTTTCCATACTGATTGAACATAGGAAGTTGGTCTGTAAAAGACACTTCCTTGTGCAAAGCAGGAAAGTCTTCTCTATACTGACCTCAATCCCAAGTGTTCCTTGCATTTTATGTACCCACGTGTGTCAGAAGGCATGAGTGTTCTTTGAAGATTGCTCCACATGGCTAAAGTCATAGAACTTCTCTGTGCATTGGTTCTTGCCAGTTGTATCTCATTTGATGTTTTTAACCAAAAAAAATCTTGTTGAAGTGCTGCCCTTTTGGTGTTAAACTGCAGTGCCCATTCTTGGAGAATACCTCTCTTCATTGTCCTTAACTCTTCTGCCTCCAAACAAGAGATCAGGCTGGGTTTGATGAGCTGACATCCTTGTAGTTTGGCAGACAGTCAGTCATCATGCTTTCTGCCTCTGTCTGTTGTTCACGAAAGCAGACTGGGTCACTAGAAAATAAACCTGTGGTCTTTGAGAGAGATGGAAACAACAAAGATGCTTTCTGCTGACCGTTTGTGATGGTATAGCTGCTGAGATACCCCAAGAGTCTAGAAAGTGTGAAATCTGTTTCTCGGGAGATGGAGGCACTCTGAGGCCAACAGGCTGCTGGCCTTGCCAGAGCCACAAGGAGCAGTGACCACGGAGGAGGAAGGAATTTGACAACCAGCCAACTTTGTTAATTTAAGATAATGACAAAATGATTACAGAAGAATTACTGTGTATCTTTTCTTAGCTCTACCTAGTTGTCACTAGGCTGATTCCAATATGGAGGAAAAAATTATTACTATTTCTAAGTGTGGCTGCATTGTAGGCTCTCAGGAATTCTTTACTGCCATGGATCAAGTAAATTCTATCACTTAAAGGAAGTCACTCAAAATTTTAATAAACCTATAATAAATTATCAAAAGTCATTTAGTTAAAAGTTTAAGCAAGTTTAGCATATGTGGTGAGGAAAAACATCTAAGTGCTATCAGTAAAATTAGGTCCTTTTTTTCATTAAAGCTTGAGAGTTCTTAACATTTTTGTTTAAAATAAAGTCAAAATTCTACATTTAGCTTTGGGAAAAAAAGAGAAGTCTTGTCACATTAGCTTTCTGTAATGTGTTTGTTTTGTTTGTTTGTTTTTTTTGTGGAACCAAGAGTCAAACTCAGGATACTGCATTTGCCAGGCAGGCACTTATCCTGCTGAGCTATATCCCCAGCCCTGTAATGTGTTATAAAATTTCTCCCTTAGAATTTTGTGAGGACACTGCCTCTGTGTCTGACCCTTGCAATACCATGATGAACACCACTTCTCAAAGAGTCTAGATGTCACCAACTCACTGACTTGCCCTTGGTCATGGTATCCCATCAACCTATCTGCTAACTCCCTGGTGATGGCTATTGAGGCTCATTATTCAATGACTACAGACTCAGTGTAAGTGCTAGTGACTTTCCAGTTAATTTTCAAATGACCAGGCTGTTCCTGCAATGAAAGTTCACATATCATTCCAAATTTTTGGTAATGAATTTAGTGCTATTAAAATTTCTTTAGATGCTAATCCAGGTCTTTCTTCTTAGTAAGGCATAAATTTTAATATACAGTTTACAGTCATACATAGATACATACTTATATTTTCTCATGTGTATGTACATTGCAAAATAAATGGACACCACATGTCTAACAGGATGAAAGTTTGGTAATGACTTTTCCCCTATAGGGAAAGGAGATCATCAAAGGACACCTCTCTTCCATTCCTGCAGACCATGGTTTCCTTGTAGGCTGCTGCCAGGCAGCTTTCCTGGGGCTCTGTTGCCAATCAGTGATGCTCACCCGTCAGTATCTATAGGCTGCTGTCTTGTATTCAGGGGACTTTCCTGCTCTAAACCCAGAGAAGACTGTGTGAGAAGTTGAAGTGCCTCTGCAGGGTCAATTTGACAATTAAGACTTTTAGGTCAAATATAAGAAGCAATTTTATTACTCATTCATTGCCATGTAACAAAGCACCCCAATCATCCACTCTCTTCTTAAGACTTGCAGAGAGATCTGCACAGTCTGGCCACCCCAGGCTCTGGCCCTGCATGCTGACCTCCTTGAGAGGCTGGGCATTGATGGGAAGCTCCTAGTGGGAGCCACCTCAAACACAGCCTAGAAGTGGAGGTCGTGGTCCTTCATGATCTGATCCTCCTGCTGAGTCCCCAGGTCTGCAGATCTTGTCCCCACAGGAGAAGGACATCACATAGGTGAATGGCATATGTGACAGCCTAGATCCTACAGGCATAAAGCAAAACAGATGTGCCTGGAACCAGGGAAAGAGGCTGTTATGGTTGATACATTGTGTCAACTTGAGAAGTTTAGAAGTTTAACTGAGACACTCAGCAGGGAGCCA
>RJWT010023397.1:0-16845 GCA_004365215.1 Cuniculus paca | reverse complement strand
TCTAACAGCTTTTAATATTCTGTTCTTGAGTTGAATTTCTGGGATCTTGATTATTATATGTCTGGGTGTAGATTTGTTTTGGTTATAGCTAGCTGGAGTTCTATATGCCTCACTTATTTGAATGTCATATTCTTTTTTCATGCTTGGGAAGTTTTCATAAATTATATCTGTAAATAAGGTCCTGATGTCATTTGTCTTGACACCTGCTTCACTCACATTTTTAATTCTTAAATTATGCATTTTTGAGTTGTCCACCAGCTGTTGAATTGCTACTTCCTGAGACCTTGTTATTTTTAAGAGATCTTTCCTTTCACGATCATAGGCTGCAACCCTGACTTCAAGCTTTGAAAGTCTTTCTTTAGTTCCCTTCATGTCAACTTGCCAGCTTTTGAATGAATTTTTAATTTTCTGGATATCTCTTTGAATCTGTTTCATACATTCTAAATCTCTCTTATGCTGTTCATTCATGATTTCCCTCATTTTCCTATGCGCCTCTATTTTTTTACCTGTGTCTTCTTTAGAGAGGCTTAGTATTTCTTTTATTATGGTTTTCATTTCTTCTTTTAGCTGGGATAGAATTTCTGTTCTAATTTCTCTTATAGCTTTCTGAAGTTGGTTCTTCACTTCAGTTGACATCACTTCAGTCATTTCAGGTGTGCAATTCTCGATCTTCATGTTTTCCTCTTGTGCAATTGTGCTGCTTGGGTTGGATGCCAGAGATTGCCGTCTCCCTCTTTGTCTTGGCATATTCCTGATTTCTTCCACACACACCTGAGTAGTGTGGTCCCAGGCACCCCAGCACTGGCAAACTTCTCCGAAGCTAGACTGTTAGTTTTTTCTGGCCAGTGTTGGCTACGTATATCCGACGTTGGGCGCCTGTGTCTCTGCACTGAGCTAGGCACCAAGCCACCCAGGGTTTGCACGGGAGCAGACCTGGCCAGGGCCTGTGAATCTAAGCTGTTTAGGAACCTAGGCAATATTGCCTGAACCGCCCACAGGAGCAGATCTCCAACCAATCAGCTTCTGTGGGTCCGCCCACAACCTGAAGCTCCTGAATGACTGGTTTTTCTGGCTTAGGTGCAAGCAACTTCCACAGGTCCACCCACAACCTGGTGCTGATGCCAGAAGTGGTTAGCAGTGTTGGCCCCCGGGGGCTTAACCTGCCCAACTCCAAGATGGTGCCCAGCCATCTCCATCTCCCTCTCCCTCTCCTTCACCCACGTGCCTCTCCACAGAGACCTCTGGGGTCAACCGCACCTGCAACCATGACCACAACCGTGACCTCATGTCTCCATGTTTAGCAGGTCTTCTGGCAGGGTGAATCCGGCTCCAGGCTAAGGCGCTGCCAGCCACCGCCACCTTCTTCGTTTAAATTCTTTTTATTTTCTCTGTGGGCTTCAATTCATATTTTAGATTTTTCCTTGGTCCAGGGGACCCACTTCCTTCCTTCTTGTCCTCTCCATGAAGTTCTATTCCAGCATCTGAACTGTTTCTCTGAGAGAGACTGTTTACTCTGCTGCTTACTGTTCCGCCATCTTTAGCTCCTCCTATTTTATATTCTTAAGTATTTAACTCTGCTAACCCAAGGGTCACAGTAGAATGGTCTAGGAAATTTTTTTTTCCCTCTCTACCACCTACCTCCCCTTGATGGGATTGAACCCAGGATCTTATACATGATAGCAAATGCTGCACAACTGAGCTACATCCCCAGTCCAGAAATTATTCGCTCTCATTTTCTCAAACAACTGATGATCATCCTTCCAGTTTCAAAGAGGTAAGTTGAAAAAACAAAAAAAAAGATCGCATTAAATACAGCACATTCATGAAAGAACAAAAACTGTCCCGGGCTATGAGACATTTTCCATACATTTGCTTTGTAACTCACGCTTCTCCATGTATGTGGCACCAAAAAAACACACTTACCATACCCTGTACCCAGGGCTCTGATCAAAATAACTACAAATGTGGCATCTTTGCGGCAGGGAGGGGAAAAACTGGAAAGAAGGCTTTGTGAGAAAAGAATCAAGTTCTCAAGTTGTGTGGGAGGGTAGGATTCAGGGGTCAGGCCACACTGAGAGAGCTGGGCTGGCAGCAAAGAAACTCCCCCCACATGACCTTACAAATAAAAAATGAACACTTTTAAAGCTAGTAATGGAAGCAAAAGAACTTCTTATCTGCATCCAAACCATGTTCAACTTTAACATTTAGCTGCTGGAGATCTGGGCTGCTTCCCCTCTGAGCAGTGTCCTCCCACACTTTCTATCAATCCCTCCCACAATCCAGATCCACACAAGGATTCCCTCACACTCGAGAACACTGCTATATTTTGCAGAATGTAAAATCTGCCCTTTTTTTATATAGGATATTTCCTTTCACTCTGTCTTATCATCTTCTCTAGTAGGAAGAAGAACCTAATTGTGTTAGACATTTTTATTGGTAATTAGCAAATTACTGAGGCTGCAATGGCAAGGAAAGCATAAGGCACTTTGCCATGGCTGTACAAGACCATTCAGAAAATTCCTAATACACATACAAACAGGATACAGAGAGCCACTGTACAGACACACAGGAACAATTGCACATTCTCTGAACACAAAGTAACAGATGTTTAACAGCTGTCCAGTGACAGAATAAAATAGTGGAACACAAGGTGAAACTTCAATTAGCCAAATGTAGAGGAAAATTCAAGAGAAAAAAGGTATTAAAGTCGTCTATGGGAAAAGGATACCCTACTAACTTGTTTCTCTTGTCTGCTACTCATCTACAGTCCAAGAAAAGTAGTTATACCTTAATTATAAGTGTCATTAAAAAATGACAAAGCATTTCTGCTAATTTAAAACAGTGTTTCTTTAACCTTGTTTTAAGGTGTGTTTTACTGTGTGACAGACAGGGAACAGCCAGGGCATGCTTGCCAAGGCTGACCCCAACAATCATGGGTCCCACAGCTCAACTCCACCCTCTTGAGCCTAGCCAGGTTATTTAATCTGGTTAAGCCTCAGTTTTTTCATTTGGTAATTGGGCTTTACAGTACCCATCTCGAGTGCTGTGGGTGAGAATTACAAAGAAGTTCACGGTATAAATAAAAAGTGATATACTTACCATTAGGATTGTTGTTGCTATTACTGTTATGATTTCATTAATTACTATCAATAACCTTCAGCTGGAAATTTATCAAGTTTCTCCTGAAAGCAAAGCCTCAGACACTTGAAGTTTAAATACCTATTATTGTACTATCCTTAGAGGGAAAAAGCAGAACTTTAGGTGAATGGAGAACATCAAACAACTAAAGCCAACCACAAAGAGACAAAACTAGTCAAAAATAAAAAGTAAGGATCCTAATTTGGATTCTACTTTATCAGTAACCAGACATAAGTCTTGGGGGACTGAAATGACAATATGAAGAATGTTCATCACAGTAGAATTCACATAGTGAAAAATATACCTAAGTGTATACTTATGTACACCTAAGTGTACACAATAGCAGACACAGCATGCCTTTATACCACAGAAAATGCCAGTGCCATGCAGTGACAACACAGACTTCTACAAACATGACAGGATGTCTGCTACATAGTATTTAAACAAAAGAACTGGGTATAATACCTTCCATAAGTACATAATATTCGATTCATGTTTTCAAACAGACTGTATTCATTCACAGAAAAGTCAAGTTACACAAACTGAAAGGGTGATAATGGTAGAATTACAGATAGTTATTTTCTTCTTTGTAATTATCTGAAATTTGTAAGGAACTTGCACTTTTACAGTGAGAAAAAAGATCCACAATACTATTTCCATCCATCTTGAAATAAGAAAGAATTATATATGGGCCAGGGATATAGATCAGCAGCACAGACCCTACCTGGCAAGCATGAAGTCGTGAGTTCAATTCCCAGCACCAAAGGGGGGGTGGAATTTTATGCATACTAGGTAACCCAAACATACTCCGAGTTCCACACAGAGCTGCTTTCACTGCCTTCTCACTGGTATTTCCACTTTCCCCTCAATGTCTTGACCTGCTGGCTCCCGAGAGTCCAGCAAGCCATTTTCCCACTCCCCTGCACCAACTTATGCCTTGCACTTCATTAGATACCACTGAACACTGCTCTCTTCCAGGCACTGCTGCCTGTAGTAAAAAAAAAACACAAAGGCAAACAAACCATTGAGTTTCTGCCCTCCTTACAATGTCTAGGTGGGAAAGATGCCATTTAACACTCAAACATATTAGTTCGAAATGTTGATAAATTCTGGTGGAAAAATGGAGATGAGTATAAGTTGGTCAGATGAAGAGTGGCCTCCATGACAAGTTTCTTGGAAAAAGGAATAGAATAAGCACAAAGAGGTATCTCAACTACAAGAAACACCCAGTTACACACTCAGCTGAGTCTACAGCCAGACTTAGGAACACTCAAGTAACCCAATGAGAGAGCACAAGGTTCTCTATCTGGCATTTCTACTTCCCATCCTCCAACTACATTCTTCCCAACTGCTACTGCCCTGGCTCCTACAAGACCACAAAGAGCAGTGAAAACTGGACCACAAAGCCTGGTATGATGGACCACCTGCCATCATGGAAAGAAAAGACTCATATCCTGGCTCTCCCTGAGCCTGGCTATAGTGAACTTTCCTGATCACATGCTACTGCTAAGGGCTCAGATTAAAACAAACCCAGCAAACAAATGGGCAAGTTGAAATCATTTTACCAGTGACAGCAAGAGCCAGGACCCAGTGGTGGTAGCTGCAAGGATCACAGAGTAACTTAAGACAGATTATTCATGTGGCCTGGCTGTGGCTGTGGCTCCAACTGCCATTTCCCTTGTCTATGGTCAGTTTTCTGGGCATGGCTCTCTAGACTTCCTGCAGTTTCTATAACTTTTCCCACATCCTTCCAATGACTTTCATGTATCTTAAATTAGCCAGAACCATCTTCTGGACTTGCAACCAAGAATCTTGACAGATACCTACATTTGTTTTCAGGTACCAGCCTACTGGTGATGGTCCTTGGCACATGTGACATCCCAACTCCTATCTCCTTGCAGCCTTCAAGTACTCTGGTCACTAGAAACCACCCTACTACCACTTCTGCTACCTTACTTCTGGAATTCGTCTATCTCAGCTATCCCAGGATTCTTCCTTCTTCCCAAGCTCAAATATTGCTGCTACTTAAACTTCATCTCAGTCATCAACTTTCCTTAGTCTCAACTTTCTCTTGCCTATTTCAATGCTTTCACAACTTTACCTCTCACCTGAGTACTGATGACACCAGTATATCTGTTATGGTTTGTGCTTCAATTTCCCCCAAAGCCTCTTGCAGTCATGGGCAGGGGGCCTTTTCAGAGGCTGCTGAATTGTGACTGATTCATGGTTCAATGCTGGGAATAAGGGTGTGAGTGCTACACCTGCTCTATGGCAGGTAGCCTGCATACAATATGAAGGACAGAAAGAGGTCTGTCTCTCTCTCTCTCTTCTCGTTGCTTTTGGTGTCTTCTGCCTGCCATGAATTACCCTCCTCTGTGAGCTAACCTGTCTTGGAGTCAGCCAATTATGGACTGAAACCTCTACAAACTGTGAGCTAAATAAACCTTTTTTTCTTATGGATGTTGGGTATTTTGTCTCAGCAACGAGAAAAAGTAAGACAGAATTTGCTACCAGAGAGGTGGGGTCATTGCTGTGACTATACCTGACCATGTGGTTCAGGAGCCTTTGGGAGTGGCTTGTGCAAAGAGTTTGGAAAGAATCAGAGAGGCCACCTGAAAAAGTAGAGCTAGAATGCCTTAGACTGTATTGCATGGGAGATTTTAGTCAAAGCTCAGAAGACCAAAAGGTTGGTAGAAATCCTGCTGGTAAAGACCAGGCTCTGGGGGTTTCTGCTGGGAAGAAGGTTTACATTGGCTATTTGGACTCCAGATGATGTGTGTTATGGCTAGGAGAAAGTTTGTCTGCATTTTGTTCATCTCCAAACAGTTTGCCTGAGCCTAAGATTAAGGGTGGCAGATCAATTAATCTGGCAAAACAAATTCCAAGGCAGTCTAATGTTGAAGCGGTGGCAAGGTTACTGTTGGGGGCCTGTAGCCAGATTTATGTTGAGAATCAAGAGTAAAGAGCCCAGCAGAATGATTTAAAATGTGAATTTGGCCAGAAAGGAAGCTGCAGTAAAGCTGTGGATTGCAAAACTAGAGCAGAGGAGATCCTGACTGTTGAGAAGGAAACAAATAGAAAAGATGGCCTAAGGGCATCACAAGCAGTAGCAGGACTCCATCCTTTGAAGTCTCAAAATTGCAAAAGTAAAAGACTTTGCTTTAAGAAGAAAGCTACAGTGGACCATGTTCCAGAATGGCAGCAGCATAGAGAAACTGTTACCCAGAATTGGATTTGGAGTGCTCAGCAGTTCAAGTACTCAACCCCTACAGCCAAGAGGAAAGCCTGACTTCTGCTCCAACTGGCAGCAGACCCTGCCATCATCCACATAGCACTGCTATTAGCTGCATGCAGAATGAAAGAGCTGTGGAATCAGGAAGGCTTCCGCCCAGATTTCAGAAGGCCTGGAAAGACCAGAATGTGTGCCCCTGAGAGGATGATGGTATGAAGCTGTGAGTGTGAAACCAAAGGTGCAGTGCAGACACCAGAAGTTTAGAGAAGCAAGGAATATGGGTCCACTGAGGAAATCTGCAAAGAGAGAGCACAGCAGGTCCAAGAGAGATGCCATGGGCGCTATGACCACCAGCTGTGCCATAGGGGCAGAGTCACCCAAATCCTTTGGAGTTCGTATCTTGCCAGATTGCCTTGGATACTGGATATGGAACTACAGGACTTAATGTTTGCCCTGCTGGATTTTGGACTTGCTTTGGCCCTATTCCTTTATATCCCCCTGTTTGTAACTTCTGGAATGGAAATGTTTATCTTGTGCCATTGAATGTTGGAACTGTTTGTCTTTTTTTTCATTTGTACAGGGGCTAATAGGTAAAGAGCTTGCCTTAAATCTCAAAGGAGACTTGGGACTTGGACTTTTCAGCAATGCTGAGACTGTTAGGACTCTGAAAACTCTTAGAGAAGGACTAAATGCCTTTTGCATAAAACAAAGTACGTAAGTCTTTGGGGGGCAGGGGTGGAATGCTATCATTTATATCTGGATATCCCCTCAAAGCCTCATGAAGTCATGAGGGGCCAGGGCAGGCTTTTCAGTGGTGGCTAAATCTAGAGTTTGTGATTGCTTCATAGTCCAATGCTGGGATTAATGGTATGAGTGCTATACCTGCCCTGAGGTGGGTAGCCTACATACAATATAAGGGACAGAAAGAAGTCAGTCTGTCTGTCACTGTCTCTCTCTTGCTACTTCTGCCGTCTTCCACTGCCATGAATGGTTGCCCTTCTGCCAAACCACTATGCCTTGGAGTCAGTCAATTATGGACTGAAACTTCTACAAACTGTGAGCTAAGTAAATCTTACTCCTTTAACTTTGGGTGTCAGGTATTTTGTCTCAGCAACAAGTAACTAAGACCATATCCAACCTCTTGCTAGATTTTTTTTTTTTGGCACCAGGGAACAAACTCACAACCTTGCATTTGCCAGGCAGGCACTAACACCACCGAGCTAAATCCCCAGCTCTTGTCTTTTTGAGACAGGGTCTTGCTATGCCATTCAAGTTGGTCTTGAGCCCACTTTGTAGCCCAAGCTGGTCTTGAACTTGCAACAATCCTCCTGTCTCAGCCTCCCAAGTGCTGGGATTACAGGCGTGCACCACCAGGCCCAGCTCTTGCTAGATATCTTATGATACCTGTAGACATATCAGTATGCCATCAAAGTCATTCATTACCTCTTCCTCTACACACTGTTTCTCCTATTCAAGTTATTATCTACCATGTTAAACAAGCTTTAGCTTTAACCCACAGCTAAAAGATCACCAAATGCTATTGATTCTACCTTTATAACATAACTCTACTGTTCTAACATAGTAAATCTGCCTGTTCACCTACAGTTTCAGTCAGCTTCTACCTATTTCAAGACCTTATCACTATTCCAACATTTACACCTTAGTCCAATCATGGTGAATCGTTCAGAGCTTTCAGTGATAACAGCCAGCACTAGCATGTATGCCATTAGTTCACCACCACTGCCTTAGTCTTATTGGTGATGTTCTAATAGGATATGTTAGATTGGGTGGCTCATAAGCAACAGAAATTTATTTCTTACAGTTCTAGAGTTTGGAACTCAAGATCAAGGTGCTAGAAAATTCAACGTATGGTGAAGATTCCTATTTTACAGGTGGGCATCTTTTCACCATGTTCTCACAGGGTGAATGGGGCAAAGCAGCTCTCTGAGGCATCTTTAATAAGGGCACTGATCCTATTCATGACCTAATCTGCTATCAAAGGCCCCGACTCCTAATACCATCATTTTGGATGTAGGATGTTAACAAACCAACTTTGGGTAGATACAGATATTTATTCCATTGCAACATCATATAGCTATCTTTCTAAGTCACAGAGCTGGTCAAGTCACCTCACTACTAACTAGCCTTTATCATGTGTATACCAAAGTCCTGCAAAGGAGCCTTTCACAAGTGTCAGAAACCACTGGAGAGTTTTGTTTGTTTTTTTTTTAAGAGAATAGAACAAAACAAAACAAAACAGAATACAGTCAAACACAATATAGCATTTCAGAACAGAATGCTGCAAGCAATACAGGTCTTCAAAACATAACAGGAGATTAACAATGGTTACCCTAGTGTCTCTTGCCTTCTTTGAAATGGTTGTTCATACATTTGCAGACAATACACCCAAACAAAACAAAATAATATAAAACCAGATAAAACAAAAGAATGAAAGCATTATAGGCCTTCAAGTCAGACAACAAGAAACCAACAATGGCTACCATAATGTCCCGTTTTCTTCAAAAGAGCTGTTCCTATCTTCTCACATATTGCAATCAAATAATAGAAAACAGACTTAAACCAATCAAATCAAACAATAAAAGCACCATTGGACTTCAGAACCTTTTCCCCATATTTATCGGGAATTTTGTATCTTATTGAGTCTTTCAGTTTCTTACACTAGGGAGACGATGCGGTGTTTACACATGTGTGTTTGATTTCACTTATGAGTATGGTCTCAAGTCATATCCATTTACTTATAAAAGCCTCAATGTGATCATTCTTTATAGCTGAATAGTACTCCACTGTATAAAAGTACCACATCTTTTTTATTCATTTCTCAACTGAAGGGCATTTGGGTTGTTTCCAAGATTTGGCTATTACAAATTGTGCTGCTATAAACATGGGTGCACATATGTCACTGTGGTATGATGATTTGACTTCTTCTGGGAATATGCCCAGAAGCGGAATAGCTGGGTCAAATGGGACTTCCAATCCTAGCTTTTTGAGGAATTTCCAGACTGATCCACAGTGGCTGCACCAGTCTACACTCCCAGCAACAGTGGAGAAGGGTTCCTTTTTCCCCACAATCTACCACTTGAGAGTTTTATTAACAGAGAGTTTTGAGTTAGCCTTCTTTTCGTTGCACAAGCACCAGGCAAGCAGGTGCCCACTGCCCTGTGCTAAGAATAAATCTATCTTTTGATTTATTTGTCTTCTGATCAAGGTTTGACTTCTCAAGAATTTAAATCTCACTAGTCAATCCTGAACCTGAAGCAAGAAACCCCCTGGAACTAGAAGTTCAAAGGAAACCTGATGCACTGATGTCCCCAGCTGAGGCCTGCTGCAGGCATGGATAATAGAGGCCAGACAAGGGATCCAATATTTGTAATCCAAGCTACTTGGAAGGCTGGGGTAGAAGGATTACCAGTTCAAGGCCAGCTTGGCTATTTAGTGAGACCCTGTCTCAAAATAAAATAATAAAAAGAAATGGGGATATAGTTCAGTGCTCCCTGGGTTCAATTTCTTCCCCCCCCCCCGGGTTCAATTTCCAACAGTACAAAAAAATAAAACAGGAAGTCACCATGAGTGAGTGATTTAGGCTTAAGGTCATGGCCCAGATTGTTCACAGAGAAGGTTGTCTCAACACAACTTGGGCCCACAACTGGAAGCTCCTACAGGACCCACAAACCCCAGCAAGTTACTGTACTTCAAGGAAGAGAGTTGTTTTTTGTTGTTTTTTTTAAATAGGGTCTTGCTATAACCTTGAATTCACTGGCGTCAAACTCACAGCAATCCTCCTGGCTCAGCCTTCTAAAAGATTATAGGCATGCACCACCATGCCTAGCACAGGAAGGAGAGTTGAGTGTGTAACCAAAACAACTGCAGCTCTAAGGTCCTTCTGCTCTCTATCACATGGCAGGAATAATTCCTTTGGATGTAATGAATCCTTGAAGTTCTACAGGAGTGTTCCAGGGTCAATAAAAGTTATGCCAAAATACTGGGCTTCTAGCTAATCAATAATGAGAGAGCTTGAGTGATTTGTTTAATGAAAGAGGAATGTGGACCAAGCTGGTGAAGGTCATTCAGTTATCAGTGGTTCTTCCTCAACTACTCTGCAAAAGAACAAGAGCTTTGGATCCCCCATTTAAGTGCCTCTTTCTTACCTAGTCCTAAATATTCTCAACTTCATTTCCCACCAAATCCCTAGTAACACCAAATGCTCTGCCTTGCATAGTACTTTCCTCCTCACAAAAATGCCTAATCATCCTTATCCCTAAGGCTCCACTGCCACCTTCCACCTAATTCCTACAGTCAAAACTAAGAGGCTGCACCTGTGCTTAGTGCTGGCTGACTCATATACCATGTCTCAGCTAGTTATGACCTTGTTGTCCTCAAGGAAATTTCCTGAGCAGCTGCTACCTCTTGTTTCACTCCATCATTCCCAGAAACCAACCAAAGGTTCTTTCTTATACCTGAAAATCACTGTTACAGTTTAGATCTTGATTTCCCCCAAGAGCCTCATGCAGTCAGAGGCAGGTCTGTAGTAGGTGATTAGACTGTTGAGGCACTATAAAACTGACTTGCTGTTAGGGCAAATCTTCCCAGGCTCTTCCCTTCTCTCTGGTTCCTGACCACTATGACTGTTGGGCGCAGGCGCACAACATACTATATAGTGCTGAGTCACTTAGGAGTCTTGACAGCCCCTGATTGGCTGAGCTTGGACAAAGAGGCGATATTTGATTGGTCCCCTGCGCTGAGGTGTGGCTATCTGATTCTTGTATATATATGTACAAAATAAACCAGTTGCAGGCAGTTCTGGAAGAAGACAAACGGCTCTCGTGTCTGCGTGTGTTTTCTCTCTGCGCCGGTCATATGACTATGACAAGACCAGCTTTTCCTTCACCATGCCCCTCCACCACACCTTCTGCTTTGGGAGCTGGCCAACCATGAACTAATCATAAGCCAAAATAAACCTCTCTTCTTTAAGTTGTGTGTTGGGTATTATGTCTCAAGGATGAGAAAGTGACTAGGACAGTCACCTAATAGATATTGCACTGAAGTGACAATTAAGTGCCTCATGTGAGCCAACATAGCTGTCAGTATCCCACTGCTCATTTATATACAGTAGTTTCTTCATGTCTGGAAATGAAGCCAATGGAGACACATTCAGGTGTATAGCTTCCTGTTCTCTCCACAATTCTATACAGTACCTATACCTAGCTGTTGGGAAGTACTGTTTCAAAGAGAATTTAAAAATATATAAATATATAAATTTCTCAATGTTCTAGAAATTAAGGCTCTCTTCTAACACAACTGAATAAAGGTATAACTATTCATGAAAAGGACAATGAATAAACAGTTGCCTTGAGGTCAACAGTCCTCATGGTTAGATCAGCTTTAATTTTTTTCCTGGTACTAGGGATTAAACCCAGGACCTTTGTACTGATCTACATCCCCAGCCCTTCTTATCTTTTATATTTTAAGATATGGTCTCACAAACTCACCCAGGCCTCAACTACGCAGAATGCTACAGAAGAAGGAGGAGGGAGGCAGGGTGACAGAAAAGGAAGGGGGAGGGGGAAAGGGAAAGGGAAAGGAAAAGGCAGGCAAGGCAAAGGGGAGAAAGGGAGAGGGAGACAGGAACATGTTTCTTCAGGCAACAACTTCATAGAGGTCCCTACCAAAGCAAAGGAATCTGTTGGAGAAGCAGCATCTCAGAAAGGCCTAGTCAAAGCAAACATCCCATGACACAGGAACAAATGGCTCACTACATTAACACCTTGAGAGTATAGCTTCAGTCCTCTTAAGAACACGATGATACAACCATCTTCAGTACTTAGTGCAGACAACAACTGTATACCGGTCAGGTGCTGGAAGCAGGAGTGCAACAGCTGCACAGGGGCCAGTCAGAACTCCACCAGTTTTCAGAGGATGCTCATGTCCCCACCTGATAATGGGCTCAGGAAACAAACCTCCTACATTAATGACATTAGTTACTGATGTGAAGCACTAACCCTTCATCCACCCTATTCCGGTTTCTACTTAAAAACATACATGGATTACTTACTCTTATGAGTTACCGTGAGGTAGACAGTTTCACTTCTAGCTCCAATCAATACATAGGAATCTGACACTTATAAATGTCTTTCCACTTTTCCAGTAAGTCTCAAAAATCATCCAATTTCCAGAGATGACCAAAATTGCAAAACTCAACAGATTTAATGACCCTCATGAAAATATTTGCCCTTTTTTTGCTAGAATATGGCCTGCACATTAATTTGGTTGAGATGCTATGCAACAAGTCAGCTATGAATAAGCTATGAAGGTTTTTGCTCTAACATTCTAATTACAGAAGAAAATCCATTTGACGTATCTTAAGATATTATATTCTACCAAATCTCCTTAGAGGGTTGGCAATCATCTAAGTCCAGGAGACAACTTCAGCACTTGTTGCAAACAGGATAGGACTGAATTATTAATATTTTAAGAGTAAATACATTGCTTTTTAAATTCATTTTTATAAAAAAATTTTAATGTAAATCTTTGCTATTTGTTTCATTTGTAAACAAAAGAAACAAACTTCAAGCATAATTCCTCTCTACAGGTAACTGTTTAAATACTTTCCACTGGAAAAAATTATCTACTCTTTTAAAAAGAACAAACAGTCTGAGGAAAAAATACTGAAAGATTAACAAAATGACTACTGATAAGACAAGTCAAGCATGGGTGGCACACACCTGTAACTGCAGCTCTTGAGAGGCTGAGGCAGGAGGATTACCACAAGTTCAAGGCCAGCCTGGCCCAGTGTGATGGTGCATGTCTTTGATCCTACCATTTGGGAGGCTGAGGCTGGAGGACTGCCCTGAGTTCAAGGCTTAGGCTACCTAGTGAGTTCAAGACCAGCCTGAACTACATAGCAAGACCCTGTCTCAAAAAACAACAAAAGACCACCTGAATCACAAAATGGGATACTGTCTAAAAAAAAAAAAAAAGATGAAGCACGATAAAGACTAATGAAAGTAGTATGCTTACCAAAGTATACTATGCATTATGCTTAATAAAGACATACAAAGTATGATGTAACTTACGCATATGGTAGGTATATTGAGTAAGCAAAAGTAAATTTTAAGAGAATGCCCTTCAGTAATACTAGGTACTCTGTCAGATATTATAAGGGTAGGTACATGTCATTTGGGTTTGTCATTTGCAAACCCAAATACACACCACCAAGAGTGAATCTAATGTGAACTGTACACTCTGGGTCATAGTGATGTACCAAAGTAGGTTCATCAACTTTAACAAATATTCCAATGTACTGCAGTGGGGGGAGAAGGGAGTACAGTAGTCCACCTTATCCTCAGGTAATAGTTTCTAAGAGAATACCTACAACTGCAGGTAGTACCAAACTCTAAATACAGTATTTTTTCCTATACATACATACTTACAATGTTTAAATTATAAATTAGATATAGTACTATGTACTATAATGAAAGCTATTTAAAACTCACTATTTCCTAGAATTGTCCATTTGACATTTTCAGGTCAAAACTAAGCATAGATAACTGAAATGTCAGAAAAGTGAAACCACAGATAAGAGAGGATGACTACTCTAATGGCAATTCTATGCAATCTGTTGAATTTTGCTATGAACCTAAAAATGCTCTATAAATAAAGTCTGTTAAAAGGAGGGCCAGGGATTTATCCCAGTAGTTCAAGCGCTTGTCTGGTAAGCACAAAGTCATGAGTTTGATCCCCGGTACCAAAAAAAAAGTCTGTTAAAATGGAGGAAAAAAGACCAGTCTCTGTGATCTCTACCTGTCATCACCCACAACTGCTCAAGATCTATTCTCAGTTCTCTTTCCCATTTAGCAAACTCATAAATTTCCAGCATTTCAATCACCATCTTTAAATTAATAACCTCCAAAACAGATTTCTAGCCCTAAGCTCCAAACCTACATTTACACTGGACTCTTAAAAATCGACACTTTCAAAGCAGAACTCATTGGCCAACGTGACTGAACAAGATACTAAACTAAGAATAAAAATTAGAAAAAATATAAAATTATCTTTTACCAAAGAAATGGTTACATATGTGGAAAATCCAAGAGAACCAATGAAAAGTTGATTGATAGATTTTTTGGTACTGGGAATCAAACTTATGACCCTGTGCTTGTCAAGCAGGTGCTATACTGCTGAGCTATATCTGGTCCAAAAAGTTGTTTTTTGTTTTTGTTTTTGTTTTTGTTTTTGTTTTTGTTTTTGTTTTTGTTTTTGTTTTTGTTTTGCAGCACCGGGGATTGAACTCACGACCTTGCGCTTGCCAGGCAGGCGCTTAGGCCACTGAGCTAGATCCCTGGCTCTTGTGTTTTTGAGACAGGGTCTCACTATGCTGTTCAGGCTGGCCTTGAGCTCACTTTGTAGCCCAGGCTGGTCTCGAACTCACAACGATCCGCCTGTCTCAGTCTCCCAAGTGCTGGGATTACAGGCGTGAGCCACCATGCCCAGCTCAAAAAATTGTTTTTAAAAATGAGGTAACTTGCGTAAAATTTTTTAACACTCAAAAAAAGGATAATTTCCTAAGTTAATCAGATACAAAATAAACACTAATCAACAGCTTTCATAAGCAGTAACTAGACAGTGAAGTGAAGTGGAAAGGAATACTTATGAGAGCAATAAAACATCAAATATATAGAAATAAATGTATAAAACTCCTAAGTGGAAAGAAAAGATTAACACACTTAAATGACACAATAAACTAAGAAAAAGTAAAACTCATCACATTCTTGGAAAACTATTCATCATAAAGATTTCATAATATCCAAGTTAATTTATAAATTGAACACAATTTAAATTAAAACAGAAGTATTTGTTTTCTGTTAGTAGGTGAGCAGATTCCAAAGTTCATAAGGAAAAATAAGCAAACAAGAATAGCCAGGGAAACTCTGAAAATAAAGAAAAATGAAGGGGGAGGAGACCAACCCTAACTGATATTAAAATTTCATGACCTCACTAAAAAAAACTGTGAGCAAATAGAATACAAAGAAGCCAATGAAACAGAATATAAAAGCCAGAAAGATTCAAATGAGATGTAAATTGAGATGTAATAAAGGCAACAGGGTAAAGGTGAACTTTGTAATAGTGTTGGAACAATGTAGCCTTTTCAAAGAAATAAACCTGTATTCATAACTCACTACATACACCAGGATACAACTCAAAAGATAAAAATGTAGAAAATTAAGCCACAGAAATACAGAAAGAAAACAGGGAACATGGGTAAGAGTTTTTATAATCTTAGAATAAGGAAAGGCTTTCTGCATCAAAATTTAGATGCCAGAGAAGAAATAGATATAACTGACTGCATAAAGAAACAAGATCTTTCGCATAGCATAAACACAAATACACACACACACACACACACACACACACACACACAAAGCAACAAAAAATCAAAGTCAAAAGAGATGGCAAACCAGATGACATTTGCGATCCAGGAGAGCAAATCTGCCCAATTTATAAAGATCTTCTAGAAACTGTAAGAACCCAGTAAGTAAGTGGACATATAATGAGAAAACAGAAAATAAAAACTAAATTAAGATACTATTTTTGGCCAATCAGGACTGTCAGAAATTTACAAGTTTGATATAATATTGTTAATGAAATTCTGGAAAATTAAGATATTCTCAGCCAGTGCTGGTAGGAGTAAAAGACAGTCAGTAGGTGTGGAGGGAAGTCAATAGCCTTTACAAATTTTTTTTTTTTGGTAAGACAGGCTCTTGGCTAAGTATTCCACACTGGTCTTGTACCCACTACAGTAAGTACCCAACTAACAGAAATTTGAGTTCCAAATTTTCACAGGTGTACCATGTAAAATTCACTTTGTTGGGTTATGAATCTGACTTACAAACAATTCTCCTGGAACAGAACTCATTCACAAGTCCTGTATGTATCCCATATTGGCCTCAAACTCACAGCCATTCTTCTGTTTCAGCCTACTGAGTAGTGGACTGCATCATCATGCCCAGTATTTATCAACATTTAACAAGCTCATGATGGGGCTGTAATTCATATGTCTTGCTGCTAGATTTGAACCACTGTCCCATTAGGAAGCTTTGTATTAATTTTACTAGTAAAAAGACCAATTAAAGTGATTAGATTCATTTGTACCAGCAGGAACAGATCACCCAATGGGAAAGTCATGCATGTATCACCAGTGGTTCAAGCCAGTGGGAATGTGTTAAAGAATTCCATTTCTGAAAATCTCTCAGAAGATTTCAAATGTATGAAACAGATTCAAAGAGATATCCAGGAATTTAAAAATTCCATTGAAAGCTGGCAAAACCACTTGAAAGAAACTGAAGATAGACTTTTAGACCCTGAAGACAGGTATGCCACTTATGACAATGAAAGCAAAGACCTCTTAAAAATAACAAGGAACCAGGGAATAATAATTCAAGGACAGCAAGATGATGCAA